>CM059426.1:110440684-110685595 GCA_030390025.1 Squalus acanthias | reverse complement strand
CCCTCCCCTCCCCTCCCCTCCTCTCCCTCTGGTTTAGCCATTCATTGCCAGATCTGGCTGGACCACATCAAGCTCTGGGCCCTGCTCTCCTCTGCCAAAACTGCTCACTATTCCATGATCAACTTGGAATGCAAAGTTAACCCCAGCTTCTTTTCTCAACTACCGACCGTCTCCTTAAACCCCTCTTCCCCTGCCCCTTCCACCTTCACCTCCAACAACAAGTGCGAGGAGCTGATGGACTTCATTGTCATTAACATTGGGACCATCTGTTCAGCTGCCTCTGTCGCATCCCTCCCTTCCACTTGCCCACCAAGCCAGTTCTGCCCTGCCCTAACTCTGCAATTGCATCTTTCTCTAATTTCTCTCCTATCTTCCCTCATGCCCTCTCTGAGCTCATCTTATCCATGAGGCCCCTTTCATGCTCTATTGATCCTATTCCCACTAAACTACTGACCATCCAACTTCTCTTCTTTGCCCCCATTCTAGCTGATATAAACTTTTCCCTCTCCTCAGGTATTGGCCCCTCCCTTTCAAATCTGCCTTCATCACCTCCTTCTGCAAATAACCCACTCTTGACCCCTCTGTCCTTGCAAACTACTACCCTATCTCTATTCTCCTTTCATTCTTCAAAAGTCCTTGAACCTAATGACGCCTCCCAAATCCCTGCCCATTTTTCCTGTGACTCCAAATTTGAACCTCTACAATCCAGTTTCCGCCCCTGCCCCAGCACTGAAATGCCCCTAATGAAAGTCACAAATTACATCCTCTGTGACTGACTGTGGTACATTATTCCTCATTCTTCTCAACCTCTCTGCAGCTTTGGTATGAATGACCACACCATCCTCCTCTGAATCCTCTTCTCTGTTGGCCTGCTGAGTGGGACTCCCCTTGCCTGGTTCCATTCTTACCACTTGCACCAAGTCCCGCTCACCTAGGACCCCTGTGCTCGCTGAATTACAATCTCTCTGTGGCCTTGCCTCTCTCTATCTCTGTAACCTCCTTTAACCCTCCAACTCTGGACTCTTATGCATCCCCCACTACCATCACCCCACCATTGGCAGCCTTGCTGGAATTCCTTCCCGAAGCCTTTCTGTCTCTCCACCTCTCTCCATCCTTTAAGACCTTCCTTAAAACTTAGCTCTTTGACCAAGCTTTTAGTCACCTGTCCTAATATCTCCTCATGGAATCATAGACATTTATGGCACAGAAGGAGGCCATTCGGCCCATCGTGTCTGTGCAGCCTATTCCGACTTTCCAGCTCTTGGTCCGTAGCCTTGTAGGTTACGGCACTTCAAGTGCATATCCAAGTACTTTTTAAATGCGATGAGGGTTTCTGCCTCTACCACCCTTTAAGGCAGCGAGTTCCAGACCCCCACCACCCTCTGGGTGAAAATATTTCTCCTCAACTCCCCACTAATCCTTCTACATATTACTTTAAATCTATGTCCCCTGGTTATTGACCTCTCTGCCAAGGGAAATAGGTCCTTCCTATCCACTCTAACTAGGCCCCACATAATTTTATATACCTCAATTAAGTCTCCCCTCAGCCTCCTCTGTTCTAAAGAAAACAACCCCAGCCTATCTAATACAATAGCAAAATACTGTGGATGCTGGAAATCTGAAATAACAACAGAAAGTGCTGGAAACACTTAAGCAGGTCAGGCAGCATCGATGACCCTTCGTCAGAACAGACGAAGGGTTCGACCCGAAACGTTGACACTGTTTCTCTCTCCTCGATGCTGCCTGACTTGCTGAGTGTTTCCAGCACTTTCTGTTGTTATCCCAACCTATCTAATCTTTCCTCATAGCTAAAATTCTCCAGCCCTGACAACATCCTCATAAATCTCCTCTATACCCTCTCTAGTGCAATCACATCTTTCTTGCAATGTGGTGACCAGAATTGTACACAGTACTCTAGCTGTGGCCTAACTAGTGTTTTATACAGTTCAAGCATAACCTCCCTGCTCTTATATTCTATGCCTCGGCTAAAAAAGGAAAGTATCCTGTATACCTTCTTAACCTTATCTACCTGTCCTGCCACCTTCAGGGATCTGTGGACATGCACTCCAAGGTACCTCTGTTCCTCTACACTTCGCAGTATCCTACCATTTATTGTGTATTCCCTTGCCTTGTTAGCCCTCCCCAAATGCATTACCTCACACTTCTCCGGATTGAATTCCATTTGCCACTTTTCTGCACACCTGAGCAGTCCATTGATATCTTCCTGCAGTCTACAGCTTCCTTGCTCACTATCAACTACACGGCCAATTTTTGTATCATCTGCAAACTTCTTAATCATGCCCCCTACATTGAAATCTAAATCATTGATATATACCACAAAAATCAAGGGACTTAGTACAGAGCTCTGCAGAACCCCACTGGAAACAGCCTTCCAGTCACAAAAACACCTGTCTACCATTACCCTTTGCTTCCTGCCACTGAGCCAGTTTTGGATCCAACTTGCCACTTTCCCTTGGATCCCATGGGCTTTTACTTTTCTGACCGGCCTGCCATGTGGGACCTTGTTCAAAGCCTTGCTAAAATCCATGTAGACTACATCAAACGTGCTACCCTCATCGACCCTCCTTGTTACCTCCTCCAAAAATTCAATCAAGTTAGTCAGACACGACCTTCCCTTAACAAATCCATGCAGACTGTGCTGGATTAATCTGTGCCTTTCTAAATGACGATTAACACTGTCCCTCAGAATTGTTTCCAATAATTTGCCTACCACCGAGGTTAGGCTGACTGGCCTGTAATTACTCGGTCTATCCCTTTCTCCCTTTTTAAACAACGGTATAATGTTAGCAGTCTTCCGGCACCACACCTGTAGCCAGAAAGGATTGAAAAATGATGGTCAGAGCCTCCGCTATTTCTTCCCTTGCTTCTCTTAACAGCGTGGGATACATTTCATCCGGGCCTGATGATTTATCTACTTTGAAAGATGCTAAACCCCTTAATATTTCCTCTCTTGCTATGTTTATCTCATCTAATATTTCACACTTCTCTTCCTTAACTACAATGTCTGCATCGTCCCTCTCATTTGTGAAGACAGACGCAAAGTATTCATTAAGAACCATACCCATGTCTTCCACCTCAACACACAGGTTACCTTTTTGGTCTCTAATGGGCCCTGCTCTTTCTTTAGTTATCCTCTTGCTCTTTATGTATTTATAAAACATCTTTGGGTTTTCCTTGATTTTACTTGCCAATATTTTTTCAAGCCCTCTCTTTGCTTTCCTAATTTCCTTTTTAATTTCACCCCTGCACTTTCCATACTCCTCTACACTTTCTACAGTATTTAGCTTTCGATATTTGACATAAGCTTCCCTTTTTTTGCCTTATCCTACCCTGCATACCGCTTGACATCCAGGGGGATCTTCTTTGTCTTAAATATACTCCTGTGAAGCACCTTGGGATGTTTTCCTATGTTAAAGGCACTAAATAAATCCAAGTTATTATTATTATTATTATTGAGTTTTTAGGGAGCAATACATCGTTTGTCTATGTGATGGCGCCAAACCTGAAAGTGTAATCTTCAAGTCTTTCGTGACAAGACTTTGTCATTAGAAATCATGATGAGGAAGGCCAAACAATGGATGGGCAACCCAAGCATTTCTATCTCTTACTAAGCATCTATAGAGAGCGTATAGTGTGTTTTTTTTATTTTGCATCTCTTGCCTTATTGTTTTTCCAAAGAATTGTGCCTTGGGAGATCGTAAAGGAGTCATTTGGCACAGATTTATGTAACAGTTGTGCACTTATTCTCATCTCCTCCGCATTTTTGATTTTTATTGCTTTCCAAAGATAGCTACATGTCAAAAGAGTTTGCATTTTTAATCAATACTTGACCTTTGTGGCAATGTTTTTTATGGAAATGTCTAAGAGCAGTGGGGGCCTGATTTCCCTGGAGGCCTAGCAATGGTAGTAGATGTTTCAATTTCCTTTCCTTACTCAAGAACCTACCTTTGTTTTAATTTAGGTAACCAGAAATTTGAGGAACTTCAAATCTGAAGACTTGATCGGAATGCTTATTTTCATTTAATTCTTCCGTGGCAATCTTGAACAAGCCCGTCTGTTTTATATTTTGACAGGTGATTTAATTTAAGAACTTGTTCAATGTTCTATTATTTCTGTGCTTTTCTTCTTGCTCTAACTTAGATAGCAAATGTGTTTGGTGTGATAGCCTGGAATCATTTACAGAAAAGGGTTGATTTGCTAATCTGCTCGCACTTGTTTATGTGATGAGAAGTCCACCTATGAAAAATAAATTCCATTTTTACCAGTGGCCACAGCTACTAGAATTACCTAGAATAGACAGCACAGAAACAGGCCATTCGGTCCAACCAGTCCATAATGGCGTTTATGCTCCACTCAAGCCTCCTCCCATCATTCCTCATCTAACTCTATCAGCATAGTCCCTTCTCCCTCATATGCTTATCTAGCCTCCCCTTAAATGCATCTATACTATTCACCTCAACTACTCCCTGTGGTAGCGAGTTCCACATTCTCACCACTCTCTGGGTAAAGAAGTTTTTTCTGAATTCCCTATTTGATTTCATGGTGACTATCTTATATTGATGGCCTCTATATTTGCTCTTCCCCAAAGTGAAAACACTCTGTCTACTCTGGGATGTTTATCTTTTTACTTCTAAAGCCAACTGGGCCTAAAACAACACCCCATGTTGGGAAGTGGGGATACATTTATAGTAATTAACTCAATATCTCTCTGACTTCTGACACTGGTGAATGTTTCAAAAGACTAAACAGTTTTAAAGGAATATTGCTCCATTCTGCCTTAACTTGGGAGTTTACTGTTTAAAGTTATAACTCCCTTCCCCAAAGAGCATTTTTAAACATGCCACCCATATAAATGTTGTGGCTGAATTTTCAATTGTACTCGGTGATTTTCTCACTTCAGAGAGGCTGGGGGACCTAGAGCTGACAACTGCAGTACTCTCAGGTTCTCCCAGACTATCCTGATGATTATCAGCTTCCACCGAGTATTTCAGGCATTGAGGGACACTGCAGCCAAAGCTGTCAAAGTTATCTTTCTGACTCACAACAAAAATAAATCAGCTTAGGAGTTATCCCAAAATAGGGATATCTTTTTGCGATATTTTATTTCATTTTATAACATTTATTCATTTTTCCAACATGCACTTTTCATTGTGCTACTTGAATCTGACCAGGTAAAACATTTTCCAGGGAGGCCGATCACAGCTAAATGAGCATATTCATTTCTAAGTACAAACCTAAAAACCTCTACTCCTGAAAAGGAATTTAATTATATCCATACCATTAACTCCTGATCGAACAAGGCTGAACATTTTCATTGTTTTTTACAGCGAGAATAGTGCGTAAAAAGTTGAAGTTGATTGTATCTGCGAACACTGCAACAGCGCACTCCGTGGAGGAGCAGGGTATCACTGACAGAAACTTCCGGATTATCGCATTTAACTGTGCATGTGCGGATGCCAGAAGTTGCTGTCAGTTTTACACAGTAATGATGGTGAGCGCTGAGAATTTTGCCGTCATTACAACTGCAAATTCCGGGCCAATGTAATTTCTGCAGTGGATTATTTGTGAGATCTGGTTACCCATGTTCCATTGAAAAAGAAACAAATATCCTGGCTTTTACTTGACTAGTTTATTAAATCATCCTCAGGATCATTTCTATAAATAATATCAACACCAACCAGGGCTACTTCCTCATAGTGACATAGGCCGGGAATTTCTTCAGAGCTGCTTTCACTTGGCTGCCATGACTTCATAGGTAGTGCGGCGGGTTTCCGACAAAGTTATGTTGGCAGCTCTGACAAATTCTGGGCCATTGTCAAATGTTGCAGGGTATATGTTTCAGATTATTGACCTGGTTAGGAGATTGGTTAGGTGGTAGATGACAGAGAGTAGGGATAATGGGTATGTACTTGAATTGGAAGGAAGTGACTAGTGGTGTCCCACAAGGATCTGTACTGGGGCCTCAACTATTCACTATATTTATTAATGACTTAGATAACACAATAGAGAGCCATATATCCAAGTTTGCCAATGACACAAAGATTGGTGGTATAGTAAGAAGTGTAGACAGGAGCATAAAATTACAAAGAGACATTGATAGATTAAGTGAATGGGTGAAACTGTGGCAGATGGATTTCAACACAGGTAAGTGTGAGGTCATCCATTTTGGATCAACAAAAGGATCGATCCGAATGTTATTTAAATGGTGAAAAGCTAGGAACAGTGAAGGTCCAAAGAGATTATGGGGTCCATGTACACAGATCACTAAAATCTAGTAGTCAGGTTCAAAAAATTATCAAAAAAGCTAATTGAATGTTAGCGTTTATAACTCGAGGGCTAGAATTAAAAAGGGAGGAAGTTTTGCTACAGCTATACAAAGCTCTGGTTAGACCACATCAGGAGTACTGTGTACAGTTCTGGGCACCACACCTTAGACGGGATATATGGGCCTTGGAAGAAGTGCAGCGCAGTTTCACCAATCTGTTACTAGGGCTCCAAAGGTTAGATTATGAAGAGAGATGACATAAATTAGGCTTGTATTCACAGGAATACTCCCACATAAAACAGTGGATGCTAGCTCAATTCATCATTTTAAATCTGAGATTGATAGATTTTTGCTAGACTAGGGTATAAAAGAATATGGTGCCAAGGCAGGTGGATGGAGTTAAGATACAGATCAGCCATGATCTCATTGTGTGGCAGAACAGGCTGGAGGAGCTGAATGACCTACTCCTGTTCCTATGTTCCATGTTCTATAGTGGTCATGATACTGGACTGGCAACTGAGAGATTGTAAGTTCAAATCCCACCATAGTAAGTTGTAAAATTGAATTAATTAAACCTGGTTATTTGTGGGCTGGCACCAGAATCAAATGAGCATGAATGCTATAAATGAGACTAGCCACCTCTACCTGGTCTGGTCTACATTTGACTTCAGTCTCACATTACGTGGTTGACTCTTACTGGCCTCTGAAGTGGTCCAGCATCTCTTTTTGAAGGCAACTAGTGATAGGCAATAAATGAAGCCTTGCATCAGAGGAGTAGAAGTGGTTCTGTTATATGCTGGAGCTTCTGGAATTTACATCATTTAGATTACATGACTGATTCCATAGCATTGTCAGCAACAGACACTGCAGTTATTTCAAAGTTGTAATTTGCATCTTTTTTTCTGGCTGCTGTATCTTTCTGGATGGCTGCGGAAGGTCTGTTGGGTCAGTAATCTGTAGGCAAAAGCTGAATTTGCAGTCTACCCCTGCCCAGCAGGGTCACGACTGCATTTACTTTGCTGTTTCAGCGCTACTGCCTCCAGAGAATACAGGAAAGCAAGGTGGGTCCTGGAGGCAGTGCTGCTGCTGAAGTTAGGGATGATGTCAGTAGCAGTGACGTGAGGTAAATGCACCAGTAATTTGAGCAGTGATTAAAGGGGCACGTATTTTTCAACAGGAAACAGCAGAAATTTGCAGCAGTGAATCAGGAAGGTGCAGCCTTGGTGGGAGGTGGTCAGCAGTAGGGAGGGCTCCCAGATTTACTAATGCTTTGGTGGATGCCTTTCTAACTGAAATATGGTCCAGAAGAGAAGGACCCCAGGGGAACTGAAACATAGAAACATAGAAGATAGGAGCAGGAGTAGGCCTTTCGGCCCCTCGAGCCTGCTCCGCCATTCGATGAGATCATGGCTGATCATCCAAACTCAGTACCCTGTACCTGCCTTCTCCCCATATCCCTTGATACCTTTAGCTTTAAGAAATATATCGAACTCATTCTTGAATATATTTAATGACTTGGCCTCAACTACCTTCTGTGGTAGAGAATTCCACAGGTTCACCACTCTCTGGGTGAAGAAATTCTTCCTCATTTCTGTCCTAAATGGCTTACCCCTTATCCTTAGATTATGACCCCTGGTTCTGGACTCTCCGACCATCGGGAACATTCTTCCTGCATCTAGTTTGTCCAGACCTGTCAGAATTTTATATGTTTCGATGAGATCCCCTCTCATTCTTCTATACTCCAGCGAGTATAAGCCCAATCGACGCAATCTCTCCTCATATGCCATTCCTGCCATCCCAGGTATCAGCCTTGTGAATCTTCGCTGAACTCCTTCCATGGCAAGAACATCCTTCCTCAGATAAGGCAACCAAAACTGCACACAGTACTCAAGGTGTGGTCTCACCAAGGCCCTGTACAACTGCAGCAGGACATCCCTGTTCCTATACTCAAACCCTTTCGCTATGAAGGCCAACATACCATTTGCCTTCTTCACCGCCTGCTGCACCTGCATGCTTACCTTCAGCGACTGGTGCACAAGGACACCCAGGTCTCGTTGCACTTCCCCTTCTCCCAATCTATTGCCATTCAGATAATAGTCTGCCTTTCTGTTTTTGACACCAAAGTGGATAACCTCGCATTTATCCACGTTATATTGCATCTGCCACGCTTCTGCCCACTCACCCAACCTGTCCAAATCATCCTGGAGTTTCTCGGTATCCTCCTCGCAGCACACACTCCCACCCAGCTTTGTGTCATCTGCAAACTTGGAGATATTACATTTAGTTCCCTTATCTAGATCATTAATGTATATTGTGAATAGCTGGGGTCCAAGGACCGATCCCTGCGGTACCCCACTAGTCACTGCATGCCACTCGGAAAAAGACCCATTAATTCCTACTCTCTGCTTTCTGTCCGCCAACCAGTTCTCTATCCAAGTCAATACCTTGCCCCCAATCCCATGTGCCTTAACTTTACACGCTAATCTCTTATGCGGGACCTTATCGAAAGCCTTTTGAAAGTCCAAATACACCACATCTACTGGTTCTCCCTTATCTATTTTCCCAGTTACATCCTCAAAAAATTCCAGTAGCTTAGTCAAGCACGATTTACCTTTTGTAAATCCATGTTGACTTTGTCCGATCCTGTCACTGTTTTTCAAGTGCTCAGCTATTACATCCTTTATAATGGACTCTAGCATTTTCCCCACTACCGATGTCAGGCTTATCGGTCTGTAATTCCCCGCTTTCTCTCTACCACCCTTTTTGAATAGTGGGGTAACATTAGCTACCCTCCAATCCATGGGTACAGTTCCAGATTCCATCGAATGTTGGAAGATGATCAGCAATGCATCTACTATTTCTAGGGCCACTTCCTTAAGTACCCTAGGATGTAGATTATCAGGCCCTGGGGATTTATCGGCCTTCAATCCTGTCAATTTCCCTAACACCATTTCCCTGCAAATACTGATTTCTTTCAGTTCCTCCCTTTCATCAGACCGTATGTTCTCCAACATCTCTGGGAGGTTATTTGTGTCCTCCTTTGTGAAGACAGAACCAAAATATGCATTTAATTGGTCTGCCATTTCTTTGTTCCCCATTATAACTTCCCCCGCTTCTGACTGCAAGGGACCTACACTTGATTTCACTAATCTTTTTCTCACATATCTATAAAAGCTCTTACAGTCAGTTTTTATGTTCCCAGCAAGCTTACTTTCATATTCTATTTTCCCCTTCTTAATTAATCCCTTTGTCCTCCTTTGTTGAATCCTAAACTGCTCCCAATCCTCAGGGTTACCGCTTTTTCTGGCCAATTTATATGCCTTCTCCTTGAATCTTATGCTATCCCTAATTTCCCTTGTTAGCCACGGTTGAGTCACCCTTTTTGTTTTATTCTTATGCCACACTGGGATGAACAAATTCTGTAGTTCATCCATGCAGTCTTTGAATGTTTGCCATTGCCTATCCACCGTCAACCCTTTGAGTGACATTCCCCAATCAATCCTTCCCAATTCGCGCCTCATACCATCGTAGTTTCCTTTATTTAAATTCAGGACCCTAGTCTCTGATTCAACTACTTCACTCTCCATCCTAATGAAGAATTCGATCATATTATGATCACTCTGACCCAAGGGAGAAACCCCACAGGAAGGTGGTCCAGACTTCATGGAGGGAGGTCGCAGAAGTAGTGAGTGCAAAGTTCCACCACCCATCAAACTGCCATAGAGTGCAGGAAGAGGTTTAATGACCTCACAAGCTGACCAACATAAGTGAAGGCACTGTTCCACATGCACATCCTGTAGAAATGATACAGGCATAACAAACCTTTTTGACTCTAATGCTTTCTAGATGTCATAACCTGGGTGATAGGAGAATGGACCTATTCACAGGGATTCCATGCTCCCAAGAACTCTATGTAAATAAATTTCTCCTAAACTTTGTCCTCGCTCTCTTGGAGCAATTTAAAATTGATGACTGCTCATCACCGACTCCCCAACCAGATGAAGTAGTCTTTCACAGATGGTCTAGATTGACGACTCATATTATTGCTGTACTGTTATGGAATGCCTCTTGAAATCAGAGGAAAATTCAAAGATATCTTGTAGGCCATTTTGGAAAGTTTATCATATCTCTTTTGGCTCAACATTGCCTGAATTGTGGGAAGAGACAGGCCACCCTGTCACCAGTACAAAGGGCACCTAGTAAGAGCAGGAGAATGTCTTTTTAAAATAAATAGACATGTTTTTCTTCTTCTTGCAGTTGGAAGTTATGTGCAAAGAATGTCGTCGTCGTCTCGTGAGAAATCTAAAATTGAAGTACAGAGGAAGAAGACATCGGTGTCAGCAACAAGTAACCCTACAGCTGCCACTGTTAAACTATATCCAAGGCCCAGTGACCGGCTAAATCCAAAAACCATCAATCCAGTAAGTTTCCACAGGTTTCCATTGACTTTTATCTAAGGCTAGGCATAATCTCTTTCATCTATTGCTAATGAAGTTTCAAACTGGAAGGTACAGTATTAGAGACTGCGAGGTGTAAGACTTCAGACTCTGTCTTTTCACCTCTGGATTCTTAGCTCAAATCCAGTCCAGAATAATTAGCCGAGGCAGAGAATATAAGAGCAGGGAGGTAATGCTTGAACTGTATAAAACACTAGTTAGGCCACAGCTAGAGTACTGAGTACAGTTCTGGTCACCACATTACAGGAAAGATGTGATTGCATGAGAGAGGGTACAGAGGAGATTTACGAGGATGTTGCCAGGACTGGAGATTTTTAGCTATGAAAACGATTGGATAGGCTGGGGTTGTTTTCTTTGGAGCAGAAGAGGCTGAGGGGATACTTAATTGAGGTGTATAAAATTATGAGGGGCCTAGATAGAGTGGATAGGAAGGACCTATTTCCCTTAGCAGAGAGGTCAATAACCAGGGGACATAGATTTAAAGTAATTGGTAGAAGGATTAGAGGGGAGTTGAGGAGAACATTTTTCACCAAGAGGGTGGTGGGGGTCTGGAACTCACTGCCTGAAAGGGTGGTAGAGGCAGAAATCCTCATCGCATTTAAAAGGTGCTTGGATGTGCACTTGAGGTGTCATCACTTACAGGGCTACAGATCAAGAGCTGGAAAGTGGGATTAAGCTGGATAGCTCTTTTTTGGCCAGCACAGACACGATGGGCCGAATGGCCTCCTTCTGTGCTGTGAATTTCTAATGGGATGAAAGTCTCCTCTCTTAAGAGTCCCAGGGGTAGAAATTAGGCCGCGCCCCATTTGGGGCGCAAATATCGTCCGGACGCAAATATTAGCGCCTGGCGCTAATTATCGGCACTGACGGGAAACTTCACTTTTACCGCCCCGGGAGGTGAGTGGAGCGCTAAAGCAGGCGCTGCACACCTCTCTTAAGGCGCAAAGGCCGAGCAGTGAGGCGCTAACTCGGAGCGCTGGCGAAGCTCATGTAATGTCAGTCAGCAATGGAACACACACACAATGGCACGGGCTAGTTCTTAAAGGGGATGGTTAATCTTGCTTTCCATCCACATCCTGTTCATTGCTGCCTTGAATCTCGGCCTGGAGAGACTTGCACATCAAATGTGCTGGAAAGAACAATGGAGAGCACCAGGCAAAGAGCTCAGAGTGCAGCTCCCACGGTCTCTGCTAAATCGATACAAGGAATGGCAAATCAAAATGAACCTGCAAAGTGCTGCTCAGTACCCAAAACTCCTTCACACAACGTTGAATCTCTCCAGAAGTCTCTCCCTCTCTCTCTCAGAATGCGTAGTTCAAAAATGCCACCAACAATAAAAGACAGGAAGAGGCCCCCTTTAAATAGCGCCCCCCCCAGCCCCACAGCGATTGATAGCGTTCCAGTCTTCTGGTCGTTGGAAGCGCCAGGCGGTAAGGCAGGGGGCGCCACTCAATTTCCGCTACGGGGCGCCCCAAGGGCGTTGCACCATGGAATGACGTCACAACCTGCGCGCGCAGGTGGTCGCAGTGGTAAGTTTTAGCGCCGCCGCACAATCTCAAGTTAAGTTCTCGAGCGGCGCAAACATCGCTGCGCCCGGGCGTTAGCGGCTTTGCGCCCCATTAGCGCCCTCTTAAGGCGCTAACGGGTGGCGCAACCAAGTGAATTTTTACCCCCCAGTATTTAATGGGTGTGGGCAGCCGCAACCAGTTCTTACTGAGTGTGATCCCACAGTACAGAACTACTCCCAATTTTGAGATTGGAATACTCATTAGTAAGGCCACAGATGTGGCCAGTGTGGGAAATATGCTAGTGAGATAGGGGGTACTCTTGTAAGGCTTGGACGAAAGCACATTGTTGGATAGAGTAGGTATAGCTTCATTCTGCAGATAGTTGTGTTGAATCTGACCTGGGATTACTTGCTGCTGATACTATGGGCTGGATTTTCTCAATGGGGAGCTTTTGGAGGCGGGACTCCCACTTGTCGGGTTTTAGTCCCACCTCCATCGACTTGTGGCCAACCCACACTATTTTCCCTTGATTGACCTTGTTAAGCCCGCCCAGCAGGCTTAGCAGGCCAATTAAGGGAAAGCTGGTTACAGGTGACGTCAGCGAGTGACGTTTCATCAGTCAAGAGCTTTTGACAGATGAAATGTCAGCGTTTGACAGCTCTGTGAAGCTGTCAAACACTGACAATCTGTCCTCTAAGTTGAGTCCTTCCACTCAGGCTCAGTTAGAGAGCTCTCCTGAGCAGAAAGCAGAGGCTGCAGCTTTTGACAGTTCAGCGGCCATTCTGCTTTCTGTGCCGGTGAGCTGAGGGACTCCCGAGACCTGAAGGGAGGAAGCCTGCAGGAAGAAGTAAAGGTAAGTAAAACTTATTAAAACACTTTCCACACACCTCACACACTTACCTCTCCACACTTGCACTCATCACTCACCTGCACACCGGACATCTCGGCCCCTCCGACCCCCGCAGACTGACGGCCTGCCTCGCTGACCTCGGCGAGGTTCGGAGCCGTCGGGAAGCCCACACTTCAGGGCTGAAAATAGGGATTCTCCAAAAAGCTACCTGTTAACAGGCAGTTAATTGGCACTAATCCCCTTCCCGCCTTGAGGAGACGGGACCCTGCCCGGGTCGGGTACCCGCCTCCTGGGAAGATGGCATTGAAGCGGGTTGGGGGCGTGATGGGTACCTGCCCCCAGATTTTGCCATTTTCCCGGCAGTCCCGCCTCCAAACCCGCCTCCCCAGGGCTGGCAAAATCGCCCCCTATGTGGCAGAAATGGTAGTCATTCCATTGCCAGTACTAACATCCCTTGTCTTGAGGAGCATGAAAATTCAAAACAAAAAATGGTACTGTTCCTTCAATCAAATAGGTTTAAATCTCATGTTTGACTCTCATTTGAACTTAATGGCCTAAAAATTTGATCGCACCGTATCGGTTTTTCAGATGTAAAACAAGCACATAAGGGTCCACTATAGAAGGGCAGCGCTACCTGGCCCTCCCGTGCCAGAAGAGCACTGCTCGTCATATTGGATTGAGCTCCTCCATAGGTATCCAGGGCGTGTGGCGGAATGGTTCAGGAAAAACCTACTTGACCTCGTTCTCACCAATCTACCTGTTGTAGATGCATCTGTCCATGACAGTATTGATAGCAGTGACCACCTCACAGTCTCTGTGGAGATGCAGTCCCGTCATCACTCTAAGGACACCCTCCATCGTGTTGTGTGGCACTACCACCATGCTAAATGGGATAGATTCAGAACCTACGCTAGCAGCTCAAAACTGGGCATCCATGAGGCGCTGTGGGCCATCAGCAGCAGCAGAATTGTATTCCACCACAATCTGTAACCTCATGGCCCGGCATATCCCTCATTCTACAATTACCATCAAGCCAGGGGACCAACCCTGGTTCAATGAGGAGTGTAGAAGAGCATGCCAGAAGCAGCACCAGGCACACCTTAAAAATGAGGTGCCAACCTGGGGAAGCTGCAACACAGGACTCCATGCATGCTAAACAGCGGAAGCAGCATGCTATAGAAAGGGCTAAGCGATCACACAACCAACTGATCAGATCAAAGCTCTGCAGTCCTGCTACATCCAGTCATGAATGGTGGTGGACAATTGAACCACTAACAGGGTGTGGATGCTCCAACCCCATCCTCAATGATGGCAGAGCTCAGCACGTGAGTGCAAAAGACAAGGCTAAAGCATTTTCAGTCAGAAGTGCCAAGTGGATGATCCATCTTCTGAGGTCCCCACCATCACAGAAGCCAGTCTTCAGCCAATTCCATTCACTCCACGGGGATATCAAGAAATGGCTGAGCGCACTGGATACAGCAAAGGCTGTGGGCCCCAACAGCATCCCGGCTGTTCCAGTACAGCTACAACAGCGGCATCTATCCGACAATGTGGAAAACTGCCCAGGTATGTCCTGTCCACAAAAAGCAGGACAAATCGAATCCGGCCAATTACCGCCCCATCAGTCTATTCTCAATCATCAGCAAAATGACTAGTGGGGTACCGCAGGGATCGGTCCTTGGACCCCAGCTGTTCACAATATACATTAATGATCTAGATAAGGGAACTAAATGTAATATCTCCAAGTTTGCAGATGACACAAAGCTGGGTGGGCGTGTGTGCTGCGAGGAGGATACCGAGAAACTCCAGGATGATTTGGACAGGTTGGGTGAGTGAGCAGAAGCGTGGCAGATGCAATATAACGTGGATAAGTGCGAGGTTATCCACTTTGGTGTCAAAAACAGGAAGGCAGATTATTATCTGAATGGCAATAGATTGGGAGAAGGGGAAGTGCAACGAGACCTGGGTGTCCTTGTGCACCAGTCGCTGAAGGTAAGCATGCAGGTGCAGCAGGCGGTGAAGAAGGCAAATGGTATGTTGGCCTTCATAGCGAAAGGGTTTGAGTATAGGAACAGGGATGTCCTGCTGCAGTTGTACAGGGCCTTGGTGAGACCACACCTTGAGTACTGTGTGCAGTTTTGGTTGCCTTATCTGAGGAAGGATGTTCTTGCCATGGAAGGAGTTCAGCGAAGATTCACCAGGCTGATACCTGGGATGGCAGGAATGACATATGAGGAGAGATTGGGTCGATTGGGCTTATACTCGCTGGAGTATAGAAGAATGAGAGGGGATCTCATCGAAACATATAAAATTCTGACAGGTCTGGACAAACTAAATGCAGGAAGAATGTTCCCGATGGTCGGAGAGTCCAGAACCAGGGGTCATAATCTAAGGATAAGGGGTAAGCCATTTAGGACAGAAATGAGGAAGAATTTCTTCACCCAGAGAGTGGTGAACCTGTGGAATTCTCTATCACAGAAGGTAGTTGAGGCCAAGTCATTAAATATATTCAAGAATGAGTTAGATATATTTCTTAAAGATAAAGGTATCAAGGGATATGGGGAGAAAGCAGGTACAGGGTACTGAGTTTGGATGATCAGCCATGATCTCATCGAATGGCGGAGCAGGCTCGAGGGGCCGAATGGCCTACTCCTGCTCCTATCTTCTATGTTTCTAAAGTGATGGAAGGTGTCGTCGACAGTGCTATCAAGCGGCACTTACTCACCAACACCTGCTCACTGATGCTCAGTTTGGGTTCAGCCAGGACCACTCGGCTCCCGACTTCATTACAGCCTTGGTCCAAACATGGACAAAGGAGCTGAATTCCAGAGGTGAGGTGAGAGTGACTGCCCTTGATATCAAGCCAGCATTTGACCGAGTGTGGCATCAAGGAGCCCTAGTAAAACTGAAGTCATTGGGAATTGGGGGAAAACTCTCCACTGGCTGGTGTCATACCTAGCACAAAGGAAAATGGTTGTGGTTGTTGGAGGCCAATCATCTCAGCTCCAGGACATCGCTGCAGGAGTTTCTCAGGACAGTGTCCTAGGCCTGACCGTCTTTAGCTCCTTCATCAATGACCTTCCCTCCAACATAAGGTCAGAAGTGGGGATGTTCGCTGATGATTGCACAGTGTTCAGTTCCATTTGCAACTCCTCGGATAACGAAGCGATCCATGCCCGCATGCAGCATGACCTGGACGATATTCAGGCTTGGGCTGATAAGTGGCAAGTAACATTCACGCCACATAAGTGCCAGGCAATAACTATCTCCAACAAGAGACAGTCTAACCACCGCCGCTCGATATTCAATGGCATTGCCATCACCGAATCCCCCACTATCAACATCCTGGGGTCACCATTGACCAGAATCTTAACTGGATCAGCCAAATAAATACTGTGGCTACAAGAGCAGGTCAGAGGCTGGGTATTCTGCGGTGACTGTCTCACCTCCTGACTCCCCAAAGCCTTTCCACCGTCTACAAGGCACAAGTCAGGAGTGTGATGGAATACTCTCCACTTGCCTGGGTGAGTGCAGTTCCAACAACACTCAAGAAGCTCGACACCATCCAGGACAAAGCAGCCCACTTGATTGGCACCCCATCCACCACCTTAAAACATTCACTTCCTCCACCACCAGGGCACCGTGGCTGCAGTGTGTACCATCTTCAAGATGCACTGCAGAAACTCGCCAAGGCTTCTTCGACAGCACCTCCCAAACCCACGACCTCTGCCACCTAGAAGGACAAGGGCAGCAGGCGCATGGGAACACCATCACCTGCAAGTTCCCCTCCAAGTCACACACCATCCTGACTTAGAAGTATATCGCCGTTCCTTCATCATCGCTGGGTCAAAATCCTGGAACTCCCTCCCTAACAGCACTCTGGGAGTACCTTCACCACGGACTGCAGCGGTTCAAGAAGGCAGCTCACCACCACCTTCTCAAGGGCAATTAGGGATGGGGAATAAATGCTGGCCTTGCCAGCGACGCCCACATCCCATGAAAGAATTTTAAAAAAAATGTGCCAATGCTCTGTGCCGTCTTTATTCCAACCAGGCTGTAGGGTCACAGGCTGACTACTTGGCAATAAAGGATATCCCCATCAGATATGGATCGTGGCCGTTGTCAGAAACCAGGGTACAATGCAGAGAATGCCTACAATGAGAGCCCTGCTGCTGCCAGAAATATCATTGTTGTGTTGCTTGGACCATTCGGGAGAAGCTTTTCAGTGCACCCCTGACCAGGTTTCCAGGTTTATAATCATGTGCTGCATGCTGGATAACTTCGCTATATGATGGGATCAGCTCTTAATCATCTGGGCTGCAAAAAGTGGAGGAGGAGGAAGAGCAGGAGCAGCATCGACCACCAGTGCTCCTAGCTGTAAGAGTTCTCAGAGAGCATCTGATCCAAGAGTGCTTCACCCGAACCATCCCTTCCATCCCCAATACACCAACAGTCCCGTAATGCTTAACACCACCATCCTCACTACCACCATCTGATTGCCTACCTTCAGTCCAGACTCATGGGTCTTGGCCTCAACTGACTACAAATATGAACATGAACACCACCACACCATCCAGAGAACAGAAAATTTACTTCAATAACTCACTTCAGATTTGCAAATATTGTGTGCAAGATGTGAGGAAGTGAGGGTTGCAATAATGCTGAGAGTAAGAGGTGCAGAGTGTCTTTGAGTAGGAGGGGAAGGACATGGAGTGAAGTGTGTTGCAGTGAATGGAGGACATTGAAGGGAAGCAGGGGAGGGGTAATTGTGAGTAGTGGGGCTGTAGGTGGTGCATGTGTGAGGAGAGAGATAGGACTCTATACCTCGTAATAAGCTGGATTTCAGTATGCTGACAAATATATGCTGAGGAACCAAAGGAATCTTTATTAAGGAACCGTCTGGAGTTTTACCCCCCAGCGTAGGTCTAGGAATGAATGATGCCTGACTCGGCTCACCAAACCGTCTTACACTAACCAGTTCGGATCAAAGTGAATTTAAATTACTCTCAAGCTGCTGAGTGAATGAATGAACTGTGTCTTGCCAAATCACCAAGGAAGAAGCCAGACTGCAAATCATGTACTAACCGCTATTTATTGCTCACAAATCACAACTTAAAATTAAGATTGGATACATAAATGCTTAATAGACATGCATAAGTGTAATCAGAGTTATCTAGAAGCTGAGCAGTAAATCATTAATGGACAGAGTTACTTACCAAAACGAATAGCAGTTCAGTGAATCACTGTAAATCAGCACTAATGGATGCTGCGCATTAATAAGCAGCAACCATGAGCAGCGAGTCTGAGGTTATAAATTGGTGAGATTACTTTAAGAGTAATTCCATAGATAGCTGACGAGTTAACAGCTTTGAACAGCCAGTCTATCAACTGGCTCACGTCTACATGTGTGATTAACAATGTTCCAAGTTTACACGACCTCACAAGCGGCATGGTTGATTTAATCTTCCTTCCCTGGATCGCAGATCTTAGCTTCTGGAGTGTTGAATCGATGAACCCATTTGCGGCAGAGCTATCTGTTTCATTTGGATCTTTGGTTTTGACCCATCTTACAGCATGAGTGGCGATATCTGAGCTGAGTTCACGCTCAACTTTCTCAATGTCAGACTACTCATAATTAAGTGACGCTTTTAACATTGCCTGAACGGTTGGTACAGCCTCCTAAGCTAACTTAGTGTTTTACTCCTTGTCCTAATATGCAGTACCTGTAAAGGCAGCTTTGTGCATCTGCTAGATAAAGGTTTCTGTAAGAAAAAGAGAACCTAAGTGAACTAGGATTGCTACTTCTACAAAGACAAAGAGAGACAGCTTGCTCTCTCTAGAAAAAGATTACTACAGACTGCGGCTAATACTGACTACCGATTGTCTAACACTGATCAATCTGAGGGGTGCAGAACCCTCCATTTTTATATCTTAATTTTACCGAGGTATGTCCCTACATTCACTTAACCAATCAGGATGACACCTATGCTAGAAGATTTTGCCCCTCTTTTTCCAATCAAATCTGATAAACATGGAGTCCTGTGGCTGTCATTGAGCCACTAGGGCATGGCGTTTCCCCAGCAAGACCAGACTTTGGCCTAGAAATTCAATATTGATTAAAACCTGCCGGTGCCACCGCGGTGTTAACGGTCGCCGAAAATGATGGCGCTGGCAGGACGCTGGTGGCTAATTAACATTAGCCCAGCGCTAAACTTAGTATGCAATGCCGTTCTGGTGGCGTTAGTCCCGGCAGGAGGCCCCAATGTAGCATGACCGTAACGTAATTGCAGCAAGAACTGCCTTCTCTGAAAGCAAGGCTGTCATTTCAGAAAGCAGTTTGGTCACTTAAAGGGTAACTGCCTTCTGAAATGAAAAAAATAAAAACATGTTTAAAAAAAAGCAGTTTTATCCCTTACAGCTCAACTGCCTTCTGAAAAAAAATTAACATTGAAAAGAATTCCCAAATGGGAGTCTTCAGCTTGTAGCGCCTTCCGCACCTAGAAAAATGCTAAAAGTGCTTCAGCACTAAGACAAATGCCCTAGGGAGGGGGCACCCAGGGTCTCACATGCAGCACTCCAGCTTTGTGCAACAGGTCAATGCTGCAAGAGAGGTCCTCTACCCACAGGGTCCAGGAGGCCCTCCAGAAAGGAAGATGTGGGACCAGATCACCGAAGCCGTCACTGGCAGCAGTGTCGCCGCCACGACCTGGCTCCAGTGCCCAAAGAAGCTTCATGACCTGAAACCACTGGTCAAGGTCAGTGAATACATCTTCAAAAGCTGTCTCCTACCAACTGTACCACCAGCCTCGCACACTTCTCAATGAACGACTCCTCCCACCACCCCCAATCACTCACCTACCAACAATCTGTACCAAGCACAAGGCATATCTCCCATTCTTAGCTTCACCTCACTACCTTGGAGGAGATGGTGCTGGCCATTCTTGGCAGGGGCATGGCTGAGCCCTTGACCAGCAGCGGGGCTGAAAGGATACAAGATGCTGGCATCCTCATATGTTATCCTCCTTCTCGCATGCACCTCTTACTTTTCCGCCCTCCCCTCACAACAACTCCACCCTTGTACCTTCCTCATTTTAAACACCCAAGAAATGCAGCCTGCCCAGCCAGTGGTTGACCAAGAAGAGGGAGAGGAGAGTGAAGAAGAAACACCGTCATTTAATTTCACATTCCCAGCCACCAGCTCCTTAAGGTTGACCAGCAAGGCCATTTGCAGTGTCCCCCAGTGATAGTCAGCAGCCTTCCACCAGCCACACTGCAGCCACTGGGGTAGCACTGCGAGACATCAGTAGGATAGGCAAAGGCACACGCAAGACAGTCGCTAAGGGAATGCATAAGGGTGATGAGTTGATTTCTTGATGTCATATTGAATGGATAGATGTATAAAGTTGGATTGGAAAGTTTTTTTTTTATTCGTTCATGGGATGTGGGCATCGTTGGCAAGGCCAGCATTTATTGCCCATCCCTAGTTCCCCTTGCAAAGGTGGTGGTGAGCCACCTTCTTGAACCGCTGCAGTCCATGTGGTGAAGATATTCCCACAGTGCTGTTAGGGAGTGAGTTCCAGGATTTTGACCCAGCGACGATGAAGGAACGGTGATATATTTCCAAGTCAGGATGGTGTGTGACTTGGAGGTGGTGGTGTTCCCATGCACCCGCTGCCTTGACCTTCTAGGTGGTAGAGGTCGTGGGTTTGGGAGTTGCTGCAGCCACGGTACGCCAGTGGAGGGAGTGAATGTTTAAGGTGGGGGATGGGTTGCCAATCAAGCGGGCTGCTTTGTCCTGGATGGTGTCAAGCTTTTTGTGTGTTGTTGGAGCTGCACTCATCCAGGTAAGTGGGAAGTATTCCATCACACTCCTGACTTGTGCCTTGTAGATAATGGAAAGGCTTGGGGAGTCAGGAGGTGAGTCACTCTCCGCAGAATACTCAGCTTCTGACTTGCTCTTGTAGCCACAGTATATATGTGGCTGGTTCAGTTAAATTTCTGGTCAATGGTGACCCCCCAGGGTGTTGATGGTGAGGGATTCGACAATGGTAATGCCATTGAATGTCAAGGGGAGGTGATTAGACTGTTTCTTGTTAGAGATAGTCATTGCCTGGCACTTGTGTGGCGTGAATGTTAGTTGCCCTATGAGCCCAAGCCTGAATGTTGTCCAGGTCTTGCTGCATGTGGGCATGGACTGCTTCATTATCTGAGGAGTTGCGAATGGAACTGAACACTGTGCAATCATCAGCGAGCATCCTCACTTCTAACCTTATGATGGAGGGTAGGTCATTGATGAAGCAGCTGAAGATGGTTGGACTTAAGACACTGCCCTGAGGAAAAGGGCAGTGTGATATTTATTTCTACCAAACTCCAGCTTCCCTCCTGAGTGCTATCAAACCACAGGACATCTTCACTGCTGCAAACTCCAGGACCTCCACCTCAGTGCTGTCAAATTCCATGATCCTCCCCATTAGTACTGCTGAACACCAGATACCTTCCTCTAACCTGATAACACATTGGCCCAAATTTTGCTGCCAAAATAACGGCGAGTTTAATGGCACTTGTCGTTAATAATGTGTAAATCGTCCATCACCTTGTGGCGAGGAAGAAATACTCCGTGAATTGCGAATCGCCACAAGATGCTGGACGATTTGCGCTGCTCCGTCATTCGCCTCGCGGAAACGTCAGCGCACCCTCAATCTCCCATGGGTTTCATGAAATTGCTGCATTTGCACATTAATTACCAATTAAACTCGCTGCGGAAAAATAGGGCTAGTACTTAACAGTGTAAGTACCTTTTTAATGACAATATTTATGTTCCTGCAATGCCACTCAACCTCTCCGGCCTAGAAAGGGAACAATTGAAACTGTGGAGTGTCATTCCTGCAGGTAGTAAATTTAAAATGTCATTTTTTAAAAATGTTGTTCTTATTTTTCCTTTCTTCCTTTCTGTCTCTTTTTTTCTTTAGAAACATAGAAAAATAGGAGCAGGAGTAGACCATTCGGCCCTTCGAGCCTGCTCCGCCATTCAATATGATCATGGCTGATCCTCTATCTCAATATCATATTCCTGCTCTCTCCCCATACCCCTTGATGCCTTTTGTGTCTAGAAATCTATCTGTCTCCTTCTTAAATATATTCAGTGACTTGGCCTCCACAGCTTTCTGTGGTAGAGAATTCCACAGGTTCACCACCCTCTGAGTGAAGAAACTCCTCCTTATCTCAGTCCTAAATGTCCTACCCCGTATCCTGAGACTGTGACCCCTCGTTCTAGACCCCCCAGCCAGGGGAAACATCCTCCCTGCATCCAGTCTGTCTAGCCCTGTCAGAATTTTATACGTTTCAATGAGATCCCCTCTCATTCTTCTAGACTCTAGTGAATACAGGCCTAGTCGATCCAATCTCTCCTCATACGACAGTCCTGCCATTCCAGGAATCAGTTTGGTGAACCTTCGCTGCACTCCCTCTATGGCAAGTATATCCTTTCTTAGGTAAGGAGACCAAAACTGCACACAGTACTCCAGGTGTGGTCTCACCAAGGCCCTGTATAACTTTAGTAAGACATCCTTGCTTCTGTACTCAAATCCTCTTGCAATGAAGGCCAACATACCACTTGCCTTCCTAACTGCTTGCTGCACCTGCATGTTTGCTTTCAGTGACTGGTGTACAAGGACACCCAGGTCCCTCTGTACATCCACATTTCCCAATCTATCACCATTTAAATAATACTCTGCCTTTCTGTTTTTCCTACCAAAGTGGATAACTTCACATTTATCCACGTTATACTGCATCTGCCATGTATTTGCCTACTCATTCAACGTGTCTAAATCGCCTTGAAGCCTCTTTGCATCCTCCACACAACTCACAATCCCACCTAGTTTTGTGTCGTCAGCAAACTTGGAAATATTACATCATGCCGCATCACCCGTGCCATGACAGGAGCTGACGACTGCTGGACAGACCACCGCCTAATCCGCTCTGTCATCTCCATCAATGTAGCCCCAAAACAGCGGTGGCAACAGAAACAATGCCGCTGGAAAATCAACGCTGGAGCACTCAAAGACCCTGCTAAGAAAGTCCTATTCAGCCTGCACCTCACAAACAACCTGACGACTCCCAGTGATGCAGAGACAAAAAGTGCCCACAGCACCTGGTCTGCACTCAAGGCCTCCATAATCAGCACCTGTGAAGAGACGCTCGGTCACTCGACCAGGAAACACCAAGACTGGTTCGACGAGAATGACCAGCAGATCCAGGAGCTAATAAGCCGCAAGCGCAAGGCATTCCTGATCTGGAAACAGCAACAGAACTCGAGAGCAAGAAAGCAGCTCTACAGACGCCTGAAGGCCGAGGTCCAACAAAAAACTCGCGACCTAAAGAACAGATGGTGGGTGGAGAAAGCGCAGGAGATCCAGCAGCTAGCCGACAACCACGACGTGCGTGGATCCTTTAGCGCAGTCAAGACCATCTACGGCCCAAGCACCCAAGGCCCTACCCCACTGCGGGCCAAGAACGGAGAGGTACTCATCAAGGACAGAGAGGCAGTCAGTGCCCGATGGAAGGAGCATTTCGAAGATCTCCTTAACTGAGACTCTGTCTTCAACGCGAGTGTCCTCAACTCCATCCCGCAGCATGCTACCCGCCACCATCTCGGCACAACCCCAGCCCGGCATGAGGTTGAAAAGGCCATCCGACAACTGAAGAACGACAGGGCCCCAGGAGCAGATGGAATCCCTGCCAAGGCACTAAAGCATAGCGGAGAAGCACTACTGGCGCGAATTCATGAACTCATTTCTCTTATCTGGAAGGTGAGAGCATGCCAGGGGATCTCAGAGACGCTGTAATTGTCACCATCTTCAAGAAAGGTGACAAGTCCGATTGCGGTAATTACAGAGGAGTTTCCCTGCTGTCTGCCACAGGGAAAGTCATCGCAAGAATCCTCCTCAATCGCCTTCTCTCAGTGGCCGAAGAGTTCCTCCCAGAGTCGCAATGCGGATTCCGCCCACTAAGGGGCACAATGGATATGATCTTCACCGCACGTCAATTACAAGAGAAATGCAGGGAACAGCACCAACCGCTGTACATGGCCTTCTTTGATCTCACAAAGGCCTTCGACACTGTCAACCGTGAGGGTTTATGGGGTGTCCTCCTCAAATTCGGCTGCCCTCAAAAGT
This sequence comes from Squalus acanthias, assembly GCA_030390025.1. Taxonomy (NCBI): domain Eukaryota; kingdom Metazoa; phylum Chordata; class Chondrichthyes; order Squaliformes; family Squalidae; genus Squalus; species Squalus acanthias. Next base: position 110,661,320 of record CM059426.1, on the reverse strand, counting down.
TTGTCACCATCCTCCGCCTGCTTCACGATGACATGCAAGCCGTGATCCTGACCAACGGTTCCACCACAGACCCAATTCACGTACGAACCGGGGTCAAGCAAGGCTGTGTTATCGTACCAACGCTCTTCTCGATCTTCCTTGCTGCAATGCTCCATCTCACCCTCAGTAAGCTCCCCACTGGAGTGGAGCTAATTTACAGAACAAACAGGAAACTGTTCAACCTCCGTCGCCTCCAGTCCAGATCCAAGGTCATCCCATCTTCTGTAGTTGAATTACAGTATGCAGACGACGCTTGCGTCTGCGCTCACTCGGAGGTCGAACTCCAAACCATCGTCAACACCTTCACCGAAGCGTACGAGAGCATGGGCCTTACACTAAACATCCGTAAGACAAAGGTCCTCTACCAACCTGCCCCCGCCACACAGTACTGCCCCCCGATTATCAAAATCCATGACAAGGCCTTGGACAACGTTGACCACTTTCCATACCTCGGGAGCCTACTGTCAACAAGGGCAGATGTCGATGACGACGTCCAACACCGCCTTCAGTGTGCCAGTGCAGCCTTCGGTCACCTGAGGAAGAGAGTGTTTGAAGACCAGGACCTCAAACCCGGCACTAAGCTCATGGTCTACAGAGCAGCAGTGATACCCGCCCTGCTGTATGCCTCAGAGACATGGACCATGTACAGCAGGCACCTCAAAGCACTGGAGAGGTACCACCAACGCTGCCTCCGCAAGATCCTGCAAATCCATTGGCAGGATAGGCGCACCAACGTCAGTGTTCTCGTTCAGGCCAACATCCCCAGCATCGAAGCTTTGACCACGCTCTATCAGCTCCGATGGACGGGTCACATTGTCTGCATGCCTGATACGAGACTCCCAAAACAAGCGCTCTACTCGGAGCTCTAGCACGGCAAGAGAGCCCCAGGTGGGCAGCGGAAACGCTTCAAGGACACCCTCAAAGCCTCCTTGAAAAAGTGTAACATCCCCACCGACACCTGGGAATCCCTGGCCCAAGACCGCACAAAGTGGAGTAGAAGCATCCGGGAAGGCGCCGAACACCTCGAGTCTCTTCGCCGGGTGCAAGCGGAAGCCAAGCGCAGGCAGTGCAAGGAGCGCACGTCAACCCAAGCACCCCACCCACCCGCCCCTTCAACCACCGTCTGCCCCACCTGTGACAGAGACTGTAGGTCCCGCATTGGACTCATCAGTCACCTGCGAACTCATTTTTAATGTAGAAGCAAGTCATCCTCAGTTCTGAGGGACTGCCTAAGAAGAAGAATTATATTTGGTTCCCTAATCCAAATCATTGATATATATTGTGAATAGCTGGGGCCCAAGCACTGATCCCTGCGGTACCCCACTTGTCACCACCTGCCACCCCGAAAATAACCCATTTATTCCTACTCTCTGTTTCCTGTCTGTTAACCAATTTTCAATCCATGCCAGTATATTACCCCCAATCCCATGTGCTTTAATTTTGCACACTAACCTCTTATGTGGTACTTTATCAAAGGCCTTCTGAAAATCCAAATACACCACATCCACTGGTTCTCCCTTATCTATTCTACCAGTTACATCCTCAAAAAACTCAAGTAGGTTTGTCAAACACGACTTCCCTTTCATAAATCCAAGTTGACTTTGTCTAATCCCGTTGATATTTTCTAAGTGCCCTGTTATCACATCCTTTATAATAGACTCTAGCATTTTCCCTACTACTGATGTTAGGCTAACCGGTCTGTAGTTCCCTGTTTTCTCTCTCCCTCCTTTTTTAAATAGTGGGGTTACATTTGCCACCCTCCAATCTGCAGGAACTGTTCCATAATCTATAGAATTTTGGAAGATGACAACCAATGCATCCACTATTTCCATGTCTACCTCTTTTAGTACTCTGGGATGCAGATTATCAGGCCCTGGGGATTTATCGGCTGTCAGTCCCATTAATTTCTCCAGCACTATTTTTTTTACTAATACTAATTTCCTTTAATTCCTCCTTCTCACTAGACCCTTAGTTCCCTAGCATTTCTGGGAAGTTATTTGTGTCCTCATCCGTGAAGACAGAACCAAAGTATTTGTTTAATTGCTCAGCCATTTCCTTGTTCCCCATTATAAATTCTCCCGTTTCTGACTGTAAGGGACCTACATTTGTCTTCACTAATCTTTTTCTTTTTACATACTTGTAGAAGGTTTTATAATCTGCTTTTATGTTCCTTGCAAGTTTACTCTCATACTCTATGTTTCCCCTCTTAATCAATCTCTTGGTCCTTTTTTGCTGAACTCTAAACTGCTCCCAATCCTCAGGCTTGCTACTTTTTCTGGCAACTTTACATGACTCCTCTTTGGATCTAATACTATCCTTAATTTCTTTTGTTAGCCATGGTTGGGCCGCTTTTCCTTTTGTGTTTTTGCGCCAGAAAGGAATGTATAACTGTTGCAATTCATGTATTCGTTCCTTAAATGCTAGAGTCTATTATAAAGGATGTGATAACAGGGCACTTAGCCATTGCCCATCAACCGTCATGCCTTTTAATGAAGCTGCCCAATCTATCATAGCCAACTCACTCCTCATACCTTCGTAGTTTCCTTTGTTTAGATTTAGGACCCTAGTTTCGGATTGGACTACTTCACTTTCCATCTTAATGAAGAATTCTATCATGTTATGGTCACTCTTCCCTAAGGGACCCCGCACAACAAGATTATTAATTAACCCCTTCTCATTACACAATACCCAATCTAGGATAGCCTGATCCCTAGTTGGCTCCTCAACATACTAGTCTAAAAAACCATCTCATACACACTCCAGGAATTCATCCTCCACATTATTATTGATAATTTGTTTTGGCCAGTCTATATGTAGATTAAAGTCACCCATGATTACTGTAGTACCCTTGTTACATGCATCTCTAATTTCCTGTTTGATGCCATTCCCTACATTACCACTACTGTTTGGTGGAAGTTGTCTATCGGCCTCCAATGTTTTCTGCCCCTTGGTGCTTCTTAGCTCCACCCAGACTGATTCTACACCTTGATTTTCTGAGCCAATATCCTTTCTCACTATTGCTCTGATTTCATCTTTTACTAACAACGCCACCCCACCTCCTTTTCCTTTTTGCCTGTCCTTCCGAAATATCGAATATCCTTGGATATTCAGCTCCCAGCCTTGGTCACCCTGCAGCCATGTCTCCGTAATCGCAATTATATCGTATCCGTTTACATCTATTTGCGCTATTAATTCGTCTACCTTATTACGAATGCTTCATACATTCAGATACAGTGCCTTTAGATTTGTCTTTTTAACATTTTTAGACATCTTAAAATTTTTTTTTACTATGGCCCTATTTGTCGTCTTATCATTTTTTTCTTACCCGGACCCTATTTGTTAGTGCACTCTTTTGTTTGTACGCTCTGTCCCTTCCTGACACAATCTGGTTATCCTTACCCCAATCACTTTCCTGCACTCTTTCCTTGTCTTTTCTCTTTAGCATTCTAGATTTCTCTCCACTGGGACCCTCCCCCCCCGATTATTTAGTTTAAAGCCCTATCTACCTCCCTAATTATTCGATTTGCTAGAACTCTGGTCCCAGCATGGTTCAGGTGTAGTCCGTCGCAATGGAACAGCTCTCTCTTTCCCCAGTACTGGTGCCAGTGTCCCACGAGTCAAAACCCACTTCTCCCACACCAGTCTTTGAGCCACGCATTCATCTCCCTGATCCTATTGACCCTATGCCAATTTGCTCGTGGTTTAGGTAATAATCCAAAGATTATGACCTTTGTGGTTCTGCTTTTTAAAATAGTTTTCAGCTGCTCAAACTCTCTCAGCAGAACCTTTTTCTTAGTCCTACCTATGTCATTGGTACCTACGTGGACCACAACAACTGGATCCTCCCCCTCCCACTCCAAGTTCTTCTCCAGCCCGGAGGAGATGTCCTTTACCCTGGCACCGGGTAGGCAACAAAGCCTTCGGGACTCACGCTCCTGGCTGCAGAGAACAGTGTCTATCCCCATAACTATACTGTCGCCTACTACAACCACCTTCCTTTTTACTCCCCCCACTTGAACGGCTTCCTGTACCACGGTGCCGTGGTCAGTTTGCTCGTCCTCCCCGCTGTCCCCGCACTTGTCGACAAGGGTTGCAAGAACCTCGAATCTGTTGGACAAGTGCAGGGACTGAGGCTCCTGCAATACTACCTCCTGGATCCCCGTACCTACCTTACTCGCAGTCACACCCTCCTGTCCCTGACCACTTGTCAATTCTAAAGTATTTAATCTAAGGGGTATGCCTGCCTCCTGGAGCAAAAGGTCCAGGCAACTTTCTCCCTCCCTGATGTCTCGCAATGTCTGCAGCTCGGACTCCAGCTCCTCAACTCAGAGCCGAAGTTCCTCGAGCCGCAGATGTAATCGCCCTGGACAAAACTGTCCACAAGCTCCCACATATTGCAGCAGCAACACATGTCCTGTTCTCCCATTATTTTATTTATTTAATTAGTTTAGTGTTAATCAAATTATTTACCTCGTTTAGTTTATTAAATTAAGTTTAGTTTTTTAAATTTAGTTATATGTTATATGTTAATTTAAAACTTAGCCCACAGCCACTACCAATCACTTACCTGCCTTACCTGTGACGTCACACTGTCGTTTTCTCTTGTTGATGCAGGTCTGCTGCTGCTTTTATCCCTGCTCTCGGGCCTCGGTCTGCACCCGCTCAGGTCTGCCGCCGCTCTGCGGGAGAAGTTAGGAAAAGCAAGCACCTCCTTCCCCCCCCACTTCACCGAACTCCCACACTTACCAAACTCCCAGTTGTTCACTCTGTGCTCACTGCACTCAGGCCCCTGTGTTTATACTGCTTGTAACTCAGATGAGTGAGCACGGCTCTGCTACTGTTTCAGGAACCAGTTTAATCTAGTTAGCTAATTAACTAACTACAGCAGCTCTCCAGCAGGAGAGCTTGTTTGTTTGTCTCTGCTTAAGCCTGAAGAAACTTAAAAATTTAAAGTTTAAATTTTAACTTAAACAGTTGATCTTACTTAAGAGCTAATAGCAATTAACACTAGATTTTAAAAGAGATTAACCCTTAAAACTCCCACACTTACCAAACTCCCAGTTTTTCACTCTGTACTCAATCCAATGTCCTGGAAGATCTGCTTAGAGAGAGAAAGATCCAAATATAAAATTCTTAATGACCAATTATGTAGATGTTCCTCAGTTTGTTGTGCTGGAAACATTAAGTGATATTGTTGACTGCATATTATGGGCTTTTGTGGCAATAGCCGGTGTATTATATCACATTATGTGACCGGGAGAAGGGTTAAGAGTTAACATCTTTGAAGTAATTAGCTATGTTGTATACTATATTGTATTGTGTTGGGCATGGGTTTTGTTGTAATGTCTCAGATTTGACATGTTACAATTACATCTTTCCTTCAGTTCAGCGACCCATTGAGTCAACAATCTGCATTTGCCGCAGCGTATGCTAAAAGAGAGATTCCCTGCAGGTAATTCCTGAAAAAGAATGATTGATACCTGGCACTGATTACAGGCGGTTAATGGAAAGTTCAGATAACATCAGAAATCACTTAAAATAATATCCTTGAGTGGTCTAAACTGCCTTTGAATCACCCCTTAGTTGCTGTTATTTTGTATGATGTATGCTGATAATTTTACAGAGTACTTTTAAAGTCATTTTGAGCAATGATGAAAATTACTGTAATAACATAATTACTGGAATTATATCAAGAAATTAACTTACAGTAAATTCTGTGATGTGCTCGCAGATGTTTAAAACAATTTCGTTATTTGATACCATCAATGCAGGAGGGGATTAACACACTTAGAAATTGTATGGCAAGTGGCACTAACTATGCAATATCAGTTTGATATCCTCATCAACAAATTAGTGTGCTGTTATCACTTCATTATTGTTTTGCAAAGGTACTGGTCACAGTCAGTTCAAACAAGGAACTATTATGATGATAGATTTTATGAATTTGCACTCCTGACATGGAAGTTCACTGCTGGGATTTTTCATTTTTTAATGTTAATTTGTAATATATACCCTCTAATTAGTATCTACATACACATCACTAGATTGAAACAAAATCACAAGAAGTTGTATTATGCAATGAAAAGTAAAATAGATGTAAGATTCCTTTGTTTCCTAATTAACTTGTACACTAAATAGGGACCCTGCGCTATATTGATATGTGCATATATTGAACTTAGTGCAGGATTGAGGGTTTGGTATACACTGAATCCCTGAAGCTTTCTTGTGTTGATTAGTGTGTATTACACATTAGTTTCATTGGGTGGCGTCTGAATGTTGCTGAAAATACTTGACATTTATTCTATCACTGAGATTAAAAAAGATGAACTGGGTAGAATGCTGGTCTTTCAGCCCTGTCGTTAAATCTTTCCTAGACTATTGACGTAAAGATCACCAATAACAAGTGCAAAATACTCAATTAAGAGGGTAGTTTATAGTGAGAGTGTGTCTGCAACACAAAACTGTGCACAATTTGGGGGTATTGGCACTGAATTTGAATTCTTATTTAGAAGTGAAAAGGACAATTGGAATAAAATCATATCACACTGCAGTAGGAGATCATTGAGGATGGAGGCAAACTACCTCGTGTGGGCAATATGGATGGAACGTTATTCTGTTTGTCATGTTATCCCTGACACTGACTAAAATGGAGAATGTGTTTCATTTCTCAATCAGTCTGGATGAGCACACAAATTCAGATAACTAAACACTAGACATTACAAAAATGTGTGGGTTAGGTTGATTTGGCTATGATAAATTGACCCTTAGTGTTAGGGGGGATTAAATATGTGGGGTTATGGGGATAGGATGGGATATGTTAGGGGGAATTAAATACGTGGGGTTACGGGGGTAGGGTGGGATATGTGTACTGTGGGGATTAAAGCAGGGACAGGGTACTGGATTTGGATGATCAGCCATGATCGTATTGAATGGCGGAGCAGGCTCGACGGGCCGAATGGCCTACTCCTGCTCCTAGATTCTATGTTTCTATGTTTCTATGATAATCAGTGGCATATGTGGATGTATGGATTCACCAATTATTTTCAGATTTTTTTTAAAATTAAAGGTATTCTAATGGTACTGTGTGCACATTAATTGAGTTTGAAAATCATGATGATTTTTTTCCCTCCCAATTGTAAATTGCAATTTTTATGAAGGGATCTGAAGTGGTCTCCACTTGCAATCAAAGAGATTCACCTCAATCAAATTAATTGATGATTTATCTCATTGTCATTTGTGGGACATTGCTCTGCACAAAATGGTTGCCACTTTGACCCACATAACAACAGTCACGGAAGTGATTTATTGTGTGAAATGCTTTGAAACAATTTGATGTGATAAGGCACTATATAAATGAAGGTACTTATTTATTGCAGTGGTATTTAAAATCCAAATTCTTTAAATATTATTGTTTCATGCACAGCTTTTTCCCACCAGGTTGTTTCATGGTTCAGTCAGTCATAAACTGCAGTGGGACCAGCCACCAGAGACTGTTGCCTTTGACCCTCTTCTTACTACCTTAGCTGAGGTAAGACTGGCCCAAATTTCACTATGCCTTTATTCTATGCTTCACTAAATTTATTGTGTGAATAAGGAGTGCAGAAGAGCATGCCAGGAGCAGCACCAGGCGTATATAAAAATGCGGTGCCAACCTGGGGAAGCTGCAACACAGGACTACATGCATGCTAAAAAGCGGAAGCAGCATGCTATAGACAGAGCTAAGCGATCCCACAATCAACGGATCAGATCAAACCTCTGCAGTCCTGCCACATCCAGTTCTGAATGGTGGTGGACCATTAAACAACTAATGGGAGGAGGAGGAGGCTCCATGAATATCCCCATCCTCAATGATGGGCGTCGCTGGCAAGGCCAGCATTTATTGCTATCCCTAGTTGCCCTTGAGAAGGTGGTGGTGAGCCACCTTCTTGAACCGCTACAGTCCATGTGGTGAAGGCACTCCCACAGTGCTGTTAGGGAGGGAGTTTCAGGATTTTGACCCAGCGACGATGAAGGAACGGCAATATACTTCGAAGTCAGGATGATGTGTGACTTGGAGGGGAACTTGGAGGTGGTGGTTTTCCCATGTGCCTGCTGCCCATGTCCTTCTAGGTGGCAGAGGTTGCGGGTTTGGGAGGTGCTGCCGAAGAAGCCTTGGCAAGTTGCTGCAGTGCATCTTGTACACACTGCAGCCACGGTACGCCGGTGGTGGAGAGAGTGAATGTTTAAGGTGGTGGATGGGGTGCCAATCAAGCGGGCTGCTTTGTCTTGGATGGTATCAAGCTTCTTGAGTGTTGTTGGCGTTGCACTCATCCAGGCAAGTGGAGAGTATTCCATCACACTCCTGACTTGTGCCTTGTAGATGGTGGAAAGGCTTTGGGGAACCGGGAGGTGAGACACTCGCCACAGAATACCCAGCCTCTGACCTGCTCTTGTTGTCACAGTATTTGTATGGCTGGTCCAGTTAAGTTTCTGGTCAATGGTGACCCCCAGGATATTGATGGTGGGGGATTCGGTGATGGTAATGCCGTTGAATGTCAAGGGGCAGTGGTTAGGTGCTCGATTGTTGGAGATCGTCATTGTCTGGCACTTGTGTGGCGCGAATGTTACCTGCCACTTACCAGCCCAAGCCTGAACGTCATCCAGGTCTTGCTGCATGCGGGCATGGAATGCTTCATTATCTGAGGAGTTGCGAATGGCGCTGAACACTGTGCAGTCATCAGCGAACAACCCCACTTCAGACCTTATGATGGAAAGAAGGTCATTGATGAAACAGCTGAAGATGGATGGGTCTAGGACACTGCCCTGAGGAATTCCTGCAGTGATCTCCTGGGGCTGTGATGATTGACCTCCAACCACCACAACCATCTTCCTTTGTGCTAGGTATGACTCCAGCCAGTGGAGAGTTTGCCCTCTAATTCCCATTGACTTCAGTTTTACTAGGGCTCCTTGATGCCACACTCGGTCAAATGCTGCCTTGATGTCAAGGGCAGTCACTCTCTCCTCACCTCTGGAATTCAGCTCTTTTGTCCATGTTTGGACCAAGGCTGTAATGAGGTCTGGAGAACCCAAACTGGTCATCAGTGAGTAGGTTGAGTAAGTGCAGCTTGATAGCACTGTCGACGACACCTTCCATCACTTTGCTGATGATTGAAAGTAGACTGATGGGGCAGTAATTGGCCGGATTGGATTTGTCCTGCTTTTTGTGGACAGGACATACCTTGGCAGTTTTCCACATTGTCGGATAGATGCCAGTGTTATAGCTGGACTGGAACAGCTTGGCTAGAGGCATGGCTAGTTCTGGAGCACAACTCTTCAGCACGACAGCCGGGATGTTGTTGGGGCCCATAGCCTTTGCTGTATCCAGTGTGCTCAGCCGTTTCTTGATATCACGTGGAGTGAATTGAATTGGCTGAAGACTGACTTCTGTGGTGGTGTGGACCTCAGGAGGAGGCCGATATGGATCATCCACTCGGCATTTCTGGCTGAAGATGTTTGCAAATGCTTCAGCCTTGTCTTTTGCACTCACGTGCTAGGCTCCACCATCATTGAGGATGGGGATATTCATGGAGCCTCCTCCTTCAGCTATTGTTTAATGATCCACCACCATTCATGACTGGATGTGGCAGGACTGCAGAGGTTTGATCTGATCCGTTGATTGTGGGATCGCTTAGTTCTGTCTATAGCATGCTGCTTCCGCTTTTTAGTATGCATGTAGTCCTGTGTTGCAGCTTCCCCAGGTTGGCACCACATTTTTATATACGCCTGGTGCTGCTCCTGGCATGCTCTTCTACACTCCTTATTGAACCAGGCTTGATGGTAATGGTAGAGTGAGGGATATGCCGGGCCATGAGGTTACAGATTGTGATGGAATACAATTCTGCTGCTGCTGATGGCCCACAGCGCCTCATGGATGCCCAGTTTTGAGCTGCTAGATCTGTTCTGAATCTATCTCATTTAGCACGGTGGTAGTGCCACACAAACGCGATGGAGGGTGTCCTCAGTGTGAAGACGGAACTTCGTCTCCACAATTACTGTGCGGTGGTCACTGCTACCAATGCTGTCATGGATAGATGCATCTGCGACAGGTAGAGTGGTGAGGATAAGGTCACTTAGGTTTTTCCCTCATGTTGGTTCTCTCACCGCTTGTCACAGGCCCAGACTGGCAGATATGTCCTTCAGGACTCAGCCAGCTCAGTCAGTAGTGGTGCTACCGAGCCACTCTTGGTGATGGATATTGAAGTCCCCCACCCAGAGTACATTCTATGCCCTTGCTAGTCGCAGTGCTTCTTCCAAGTGGTGTTCAACATGGAGGAGTACTGATTCATCAGCTGAGGGAGAACATAACATAAGAACATAAGAAATAGGAGGCCATTCAGATCCTCGAACCTGCTCCGCTATTCAATAAGATCATGGCCAATCTGATCTTGGCCTCAACTCCACTTTTCTGCCTGTTCCCCATAACCCTTGACTCCCATGTCGTTCAAAAATCTGTCTATCTCAGCCTTGAATATATTCAATGACTCAGCCTCCAGAGCTCTCTGGAGTAGAGAATTCCAAAGATTCACGACCCTCTGAGAGAAGAAATTCCTCTTCATCTCAGTCTTAAATGGGTGACCCCTTATTCTAAAATTATGCCCCCTAGTTCTAGATTCCCCCACGAGGGGAAACATCCTCTCAGCATCTACCCTGTCAAGCCCCCTCAGAATCTTATATGTTTCAATAAGATCACCTCTAATTCTTCTAAACTCCAATGAGTATAGGCTCAACCTTTCCTCATAAGACAACCCCTTCATCCCAGTAATCAACCTAGTGAACCTTCTCTGAACTGCCTCCAATGCAAGTATATCCCTCCTTAAGTAAGGAGACCAAAACTGTACGCAGTACTCTATGTGTGGCCTCACCAATGCCCTGTACAGTTGTAGCAAGACTTCCCTACTTTTATACTCCATCCCTCTTGCAATAAAGGCCAACATTCCATTTGCCTTCCTAATTACTTGCTGTACCTGCATGCTAACTTTTTGCGTTTCATGTATGAGGACACCCAAATCCCTCTGTACCGCAGCATTCTGTAGTCTCTCTCCATTTAAATAATATTTTGCTTTTCTATTCTTCCTACCAAAGTGGATAACCTCACATTTTCCCACATTATACTCCATCTGCCAAATTTTTGCCCTCTCACTTAACCTATCTATATCCCTTGTGACTCCTTGTGTCCGCCTCACAACTTGCTTTCCCACCTATCTTTGTATCGTCAGCAAATTTGGCTGCAGTACACTCGGTCCCTTCATTCAAGTCATTAATATAGATTGTAAATAGTTAAGGCCCCAGCACTGATCCCTGTGGCACCCCACTAGTTACAGTTTGCCAACCTGAAAATGACCTATTTATCCTGACTCTCTGTTTTCTGTTAGTTAGCCAATCCTCTATCCATGCTAATATATTACCCCCAACACCAAGAGCTGTTATCTTGTTCAGTAACCTTTTATGTGGCACCTTATCGAATGCCTTTTGAAAATCCAAATACACAACATCTACTGGTTCCCCTTTATCCACCCTGCTCGTTACATAAGAACATAAGAAATAGGAGTAGGCCATTCAGCTCTTCGAGCCTGCTCCGCCATTCAATGAGATCATGGCTAATCTTCTGCCTCAGCTCCATTCACCGACCCTATCGCCATATCCCTTGATGCCTTTACTCGTCAGAAATCTATCGACTTCTGTTTTGAATATACCCAATGACTGAGCCTCCACAGCCCTCTGGGGTAAAGAATTCCAAAGATTCACCACCCTCTGTGTGAAGAAATTTCTTTTCATCTCAGTCCTGAATGGCCTACCCTTTATCCTGAGGCTGTAGCCCCTGGTTCTAGACTCTCCAGCCAAGGGAAACATTCTCCCAGCATCCACCCTATCAAGCCCTGTAATAATTTTGTATGCTTCAATGAGATCCCCTCTCATTCTTCTGCATTCAAGAGAATTCAGGCCTAGTTTACTCAATCTCTTCTCATACGACAGTCCCGCCATCCCAGGAATCAATCTCGTGAACCTTCGTTGCACTCCCTCTATGGCAAGTATATCCTTCCTTAGGTAAGGAGACCAAAATTGTACACAGTACTCCAGGTGTGGTCTCACCAAGGCCCTATATAATTGGAGTAAGACTTCTTTACTCCTGTACTCAAATCCTCTTGTAATGAAGGCCAGCATACCATTTGCCTTCCTAATGGCTTGCTGCACCTGCACATTCACTTTCAGTGACTCATGTACAAGGACACCCAGGTCCCTTTGAGCATCTGCATTATCCAATCTTTCACCATTTAGGAAATACTCTGCCTTTCTGTTTTTTCTACCAAAGTGGATAACTTCACATTTTTCCACATTATATTCCATCTGCCATGTTCTTGCCCATTCACTGAGCCTGTCGAGATCCCCTTGAAGCCTCTTCACATCCTCTTCACAACTGACACTGCCACCTAGCTTTGTATCATCAGTAATTTTGGAAATGTTACATTTAGTCCCCTCATCCAATCATTGATATAGACTGTGAATAGCTGGGGCCCAAGCACCGATCCTTGCGGTACCCCACTAGTCACAGCCTGCCATCCTGAAAAAGACCCGTTTATCCCATCTCTTTGTTTTCTGTCTGTTAGCCAATTCTCAATCCAGGCTAGTATATTACCCCCAATTCCATGTGCCCTAATTTTGTTCACCAACCTCTTGTGTGGGACCTTATCGAAGGCCTTCTGAAAATCCAAATACACCACATCTACAGGTTCCCCTTTGTATATTCCACTAGTTACATCCTCAAAGAACTCCAATAGGTTTGTTAAACAGGATTTCCCTTTCATAAATCCATGTTGACTCTGCCCAATCTTACTATTAGTTTCTAAGTGCCCAGTTATTGCATCCTTTATAATAGATTCCAGCATTTTCCCAACTACTGATGTGAGGCTAATAGGTCTGTAGTTCCCCGTTTTCTCTCTCCCTCCTTTCTTAAATAGCGGGGTTACATTTGCTATCCTCCAATCTGCAGGAACCGTTCCAGAATCTATAGAATTTTGGAAGATGACAACCAATGCGTCCACTATCCCAATGGCCACCTCTTTCAAAACCCTAGAATGTAGGTCATCCGGTCCTTGGGATTTATCGACTTTTAGTCCCATTAATTTTGCTAGTACTGTTTTTTTACTAATAATAATTACATCCTGAAAGAACTCTAATAAATTTGTCAAACACGATTTCCCTTTCATACAATCAAGCAGAGTCAACATGGTTTTATTATGATTTTCTAAATATCCTGCTACTACTTCCTTTATAATGGATTCCTGCATTTTCTCAAAGTCAGATGTTAGACTAACTGGCCTATAGTTTCCTGCTTTCGGTCTCCCTCCTTTAGAGTCATAGAGTCATAGAGTTATACAGCTCAGAAAGAGGCCCTTCGGCCCATCGTGTCCGCGCCGGCCATCAAGCCCTGTCTATTCTAATCCTATTTTCCAGCACTTGGTCCGTAGCCTTGTATGCTATGGCGTTTCAAGTGCTCATCTAAATGCTTCTTGAATGTTGTGAGGGTTCCTGCCTCTACCACCCTTTCAGGCAGTGAGTTCCAGATTCCAACCACCCTCTGGGTGAAAAAGTTTTTCCTCAAATCCCCTCTAAACCTCCTGCCCCTTACCTTGAAACTATGCCTCCTGGTTATTGACCCTTCTACTAAGGGGAAAAGTTCCTTTCTATCTACCCTATCTATGCCCCTCATAATTTTGTACACCTCAATCAGGTCCCCCCTCAGCCTTCTCTGCTCTAAGGAAAACAACCCTAGCCTGTCCAGTCTCTCTTCATAGCTGAAGTGCTCCAGCCCAGGTAACATCCTGGTGAATCTCCTCTGCACCCTCTCCAATGCAATCACATCCTTCTTTTAGTGTGGCGACCAGAACTGCACACAGTATTCCAGCTGTGGCCTAACTAGCGTTTTGTACAGCTCCATCATAACCTCCCTGCTCTTATATTCTATGCCTCGGCTAATGAAGGGAAGTATCCGATATGCCTTTTTAACCACCTTATCTACCTGTCCTGCTGCCTTCAGGGATCTTTGTACATGCACACCAAGGTCTCTCTGATCCTCTGTCCTTCCTAGGGTCCATTCATTGTGTATTCCCTTGCCTTGTTAGTCCTCACAAAATGCATCACCTCACTTTTCAGGGTTAAATTCCATTTGCCACTGTTCTGCCCATCTAACCATCCCGTCTATATCGTCCTGTGGCCTGAGGCTTCCCTCCTCGCTATTTACCACTCCACCAATTTTCGTGTCATCTGCAAACTTACTGATCATACCTCCTACATTCATATCTAAATTATTAATGTACACTACAAACAGCAAAGGACCCAGCACCGATCCCTGCGGTTCACCACTGGACACAGGCTTCCAGTCACAAAAACAACCTTCGACCATCACCCTCTGCCTCCTGCCACTAAGCCAATTTTGGATCCAATGTGCCAAATTGCCCTGTATCCCTTGGGCTCTTACCTTCTTGACCAGTCTCCCATGTGGGACTGTGTCAAAAGCCTTACTGAAGTCCATGTAGACTACATCAACTGCACTACCCTCATCCACACACCTAGTCACCCCCTCGAAAAATTCAATCAAATTGGTCAGACATGATCTCCCCCTGACAAAGCCATGCTGACTATCCCTGATTAATCCCTGCCTCTCCAAGTGGAGACTAATTCTGTCCCTCAGAATTTTTTCCAATAAGTTCCCTACCACTGATGTTAGGCTCACTGGCCTGTAATTCCCTGGTTTATCCCTACTACTTATAAAACACCTTGGGATTTTCCTTTATTTTGCCCGCCAGTGTTTTTTCATGCCCCCTCTTCGCTCTCCTAATTTCTTATTTACGTACCCTCCTGCACTTTCGATACTCCTCTGGGGCTTCCACTGTTTTGGTCCTTTGTATCTGCCAAAAGCCTCCCTTTTTTTCCTAACCCATTCTTGTATATTCCTTGACATCCAGGGTTCCCTGGGTTTGTTGGTCCCACCCTTGACCTTTACGGGAACATGTTGGCGTTGTACTCTCTCTATTTCCTTTCTGAAAGACTCCCATTGCTCTGTTGTGGATTTTCCTGCAAGTAGCTGATCCCAGTCCATTTTGGCCAGATCCTGCCTTATCATATTAAAATCGTCCTTCCCCCAATTTAGAACCTTTATTTCCGGTCCATCTTTGTCCTTTTCCATGACTACCTTAAATCTCACCGAATAGGGACCTGAATATTGAAGGGTACATGACATTTAGGAAGGACAGGAAGGTGGGAAAAGGTGGAGGGGTGGCTCTTAATTAATGATGGTATTAGCACAATAGAGAGGGATTGCCTAAGTTCAGGAAACCAAGATGTAGAAGCGGTTTGGGTAGAGATGAGAAATAATAAAGGCAAGAAGTCACTTGTGGGAGTGGTGTACAGGCCACCTAACAGTAACCACATGGTAGGATGGAGTATAAAGGAAGAAATAATGGGAGCTTGTCAGAAGGCTACAACAACAATCATGGGGGATTTTAATCTGCATATAGACTGGAAAAATCAGATGGGCAAAGGTAGCATAGATGAGGAGTTCATGGAATGTTTTCGGGATAGTTTCTTACAACAGCACGTTCTGGAGCCAACCAGAGAGCAGGCTATACTAGACCTGGTATTGTGCAACGAGATAGGATTAATGAATGATCTCATAGTGAAGGCGCCCCTAGGTAGCAGCGATCATAATATGATTGAATTTTACATTCAGTTTGAGAGAGAGAAGAGTGGGTCCAAGACTAGTATTTTAAACTTAAATAAGGGCAATTATGAGGGCATGAAAGCAGAGCTAGCTAAAGTGAACTGGCAAATTAGGTTAAGGGATAGGTCAATAGAGTTGCAGTGGCAGACATTTAAGGGGATATTCCAAAATACACAGAATATATACATTCCAACAAGAAAGAACAATTCCAAGGGGAGGACCCACCATCTGTGGTTAACTAAAAAAGTTAAAGATAGTATTAAACTGAAAGAAAAAGCATATAATTGCGCAAAGATGGGTGGCAGGTCAGAAGATTGGACAGAATATAAAAAACAGCAAAGAATGACTAAAAGATTAATAAGGAGTGAAAAATTAGAGTATGAGAGAAAGCTAGCTAGAAATATAAAAACAGATAGTAAGAGTTTCTATAGATATTTTAAAAGAAGAGTTAACAAAGTGAGCACAAAGTGAGCGTTGGTCCTATAAAAAGTGAGTCTGGGGAATTAATAGTGGAAAATAAGGTGATGGCAGTTGAATTGAACAGGTATTTTGCATCGGTCTTCACTATAGAGGATACAAGTAACATCCCAGAAATAGCTGTAAATCAGGAAATTGAAGGGAGGGAGGAACTTTATCATCACCATGGAAGTGGTACTGAGCAAATTGTTGGAGCTGCGGGCTGACAAGTCCCCGGGTCCTGATGGACTTCATCCTAGGGTCTTAAAAGAAGTGGCTAGTGAGATAGTTGATGCGTTGGTTTTAATTTTCCAAAATTCCCTAGATTCGGGGAAGGTTCCATTAGATTGGAAAATAGTGAATGTAACTCCTTTATTCAAAAAGGGAGGGAGACAGAAAGCAGGAAACTACAGGCCAGTTAGCTTAACATCTGTCCTAGGGAAGATGTTAGAAGCTATTATTAAAGACATTATAGCAGGGCACTTAGAAAAGTTCAAAGTAATCAGGCAGAGTCAACATGGTTTTGTGAAAGGGAAATCATGTTTAACCAATTTATTGGAGTTCTTTGAGGAAGTAACATGTGCTGTGGATAAAGGGGAACCGGTGGACGTACTGTACTTAGATTTCCAGAAGGCATTTGATAAGGTACCACATAAAAGTTATTGCGGAAAATAAAAGCTCATGGTGTAGGGGGTAACATATTGGCATGGATAGAAGATTGGCTAGCTAACAGGAAACAGAGAGTAGGCATAAATGGGTCATTTTCTGATTGGCAAGATGTAATGAGTGGTGTGCCACAGGGATCAGTGCTGGGGCCTCAACTTTTTACAATTTATATAAATGACTTGGATGAAGGGACCAAAGGTATGGTTGCTAAATTTGCTGATGACACAAAGATAGGTAGGAAAGTAAATTGTGAAGAGGGCATAAGGAGGCTACAAAGGGATAAAGATAGGTTAAGTGAGTGGGCAAAGATCTGGCAAATGGAGTATAATGTGGGAAAATGTGAAGTTGTCCATTTTGGCAGGAAGAATAAAAAAGAAGCATATTATCTAAATGGTGAGAGATTGCAGAGCTCTGAGATGCAGAGGGATCTGGGTGTCCTAGTGCATGAATCGCAAAAGGTTACTATGCAGGTACAGCAAGTAATTAGGAAAGCTAATAGAATGTTATCGTTTATTGCGAGGGGAATTGAATACAAAAGTAGGGAGGTTATGCTTCAGTTGTACAGGGCATTGGTGAGACCACATCTGGAGTACTGTGTACAGTATTGGTCTCCTTATTTAAGGAAGGATGTAAATGCGTTGGAAGCAGTTCAGTGAAGGTTTACTAGACTAATACCTGGAATGGGCGGGTTGTCTTATGAGGAAAGGTTGGACAGGCTAGGCTTGTATCCACTGGAGTTTAGAAGAATAAGAGGTGACTTGATTGAAACATATAAGATCCTGAGGGGTCTGGACAGGGTGGATGTGGAGAGGATGTTTCCTCTTGTGGGAGAATCTAGAACTAGGGGTCACTGTTTAAAAATAAGGGGTCGCCCATTTAAGACAGAGATGAGGAGAAATTTTTTCTCACAGAGGGTCGTGAGTCTTTGGAACTCTCTTCCTCAGAGGGCAGTGGAAGCAGAGTCTTTGAATATTTTTAAGGCAGAGGTAGATAGATTCTTGGTAAGCAAGGGGGTGAAAGTTATCAGGGGTAGGCGGGAATGTGGAGTAATCAGATCAGCCATGATCTTATTGAATGGCGACGCAGGCTCGAAGGGCCGAGTGGCCTATTCCCGCTCCTACTTCGTATGTTCGTATGGTCACTGTCACCAAAATGCTCTGCTACTGATATATCTACCACTTGCCCGGCTACATTCCCTAGAATTAGGTCCAGTACCGCCCCCTCTCTTGTAGGACTTTCTACATGCTGGCTCAAAAAGCTCTCCTGGATGCACTTTAAGAATTCCACACCCTCTAAGCCTTTCACACTCTGACTATCCCAGTTAATATTGGGGAAGTTGAAATCCCCTACTATTATTACCCTATTATTTCTACACTTCTCTGAGATTTGCCTACATATCTGTTCCTCTATCTCCCCCTGACTGTTTGGGGGCCTATAGTACACTCCCAGCAAAGTGCTTGCCCCCTTTTTGTTTTTAAGTTCTACCCATATGGCCTCATTAGAGGAACCTGCTAAGGTATCATCCCTCCTTACAGCAGTAATTGACTCCTTGATTAATATTGTGACACCCCCTCCTCTTTTACACCCCCCTCTGTCTCGCCTGAAGATTCTATACCCCGAAATATTGAGCTGCCAGTCCTGCCCCTCCCTCAACTATGTCTCTGTGATAGCAACAATATCATACTCCCATGTGTTCATCAACACCTTCAATTCATCTGCCTTATTCGCAAGACTCTTTGCATTAAAATAAATGCCATCCAGCCTTGCCATACTCCCTTGTGCCGTTACATATTTGCTCTGCCTTCCAGGCTGACTTGTTTTTTCCTCTATATTTGGCTGTGCATCACCCCCTACTATAGCTCCACTCCGTATCCCATCCCTCTGCCAAGTTAGTTTAAACACCCCGCAACAGTACTAGCAAACCTCCCCGCAAGGATGTTGGTCCCGTTCCGGTTCAGGTGCAACCCGTCCGACTTGTACAAATCCCACCTTCCCCAGAAGCAGACCCAGTGATCCAGGAAACTAAAGCCCTCCCTCCTGCACCAACTCTTTAGCCATTTCTTGAATATGGGCGTTACATTTGCGGTTTTCCAATCCGCTGGGACCTTTCCAGAGTCTCAGGAATTTTGGAAGATTACAACCAATGCACCCACTATCTCTGCAGCCACTTCTTTTAAGACCCTAGGATGCAGGCCATCAGGTCCAGGGGACTTGTCAGCCGTTAGTCCCATTAGTTTGCCTAGTTCTTTTTCTCTAGTGATGGTGATTGTTTTAAGTTCCTCCCTCCCTTTTGCCCCTTGATTTTCCATTATTATTGGGATGCTATTAGTGTCTTCTACCGTGAAGACAGATACAAAATAATTGTTCAAAGTCTCTGCTATTTCCTTGTTTCCCATTATTAATAGCCGGTGCCGAGGTCGATGCCGGGTGGTCCGTCCAGTTTTATTCTTACTGTTTTTTGTAGCGGTTTTTTACAACTGAGTGGCTTGCTAGGCCATTTCAGAGGGCGGTGGTAATCAGCAGGAGGTTTCTTTGCCCATGCTTGACCTGAAGTCATGTAGCCAGCCATATCTCTAGCCATTACCTCTCTTCACTCTCTCAAGTAGTTACCTTGCAACTACCCAAGGCTACATCTTTAGTTCCCTTCTTTTCCTCGTTGACTTGTTGCTCCTTGGCAACATTTTCCATAGGGATGGGGTCAACTTCTACACGTATGATGATGATATATAGTATTACCTCTCCATTACCACCTTTGACTCCACAACCAGCACTGTGTTATTAGATTGATTGTCCAGCATCAAGTTGTGAATGAGCCAGAACTTTCTCCAACATTGGCAAGACTGAAGCCATCCTGTTTTGCTCCAGCCAAGAACTCCACACCTTTGTTCCGGACTTAATCCCCCTCCTGCCTGTTCACGAGTGAAACTTTGACATCCTGTTTAACCTATCTAGGACCGCTTATTTCCACCTCGATGACATCACACACCTTTACCGTTATCTCATCACATGTCCCCCACCATTGAAACTAATTTCCTCTAGACTGTACTTCTCTAGCAATCTCCTTGCTGGCCTCCTGAATTTTACTCTATATAAAACCCAATTCATACAAATTTCTGATTGTCTCCTCACTCCCCCAGTACAATGAATTCAAAATCCTCATCCCCATTTACAAATCCCTTCATAGTCTCACTCCACCCTACCTCTGTAACTTCCTCCAGCCGTATGTTCCAACCTCTGCCCTTTCTTTTCCAATTTTCATCTTCTGTGTATTCCCCTCTCCCCTTCCAGACAAGGCACAGACATGGTCCTATTAGGAATTCCTTCTGTCTTTGCTTATGAGGCTGATGAGGTTGCACCTCAGGCACAGGGCATGTGCCAGTACCTCCACACCAGAATATACAGGCAGAGGCACTTACATCTGCATTTGATAGAGGACCATTGCCTGTGAAGGTTTCACTTTCCAAAGGAAGCTGCGCCGAGATGTGCCACATGCCACGGATTAACCCTACGGTGAGATTCATTCAGCTACCAGAGTCATCATAAAGAACACCTTTGCATGTTGAAGGATCACATCAGGTGCATGGATCGATGTTGGGACATTCTGCATCTGTGATGTGTTTCCAGGATTAAGATGGTGTGCTTTAAGGAACGGTTGACTGTCCTGGCAACCTGGTGCCACTGCTGCTTTGCTGCATGCCAAAAAATCCCTATCTTTGCCTGACTTCATTTCTACATCTGCATCTGTGATCCTGCGGGGTCTTGCAGGCCTCAGACATTCTTCAAGTAGGCAAACTTTCTGTTGTGCATCCAAAACAATGTTTTGTAGTGGCCCCTTTAAGATGGTGCAGGTCTTTAAATTGTGCAACAGCAGACTAATTTCTGCACCCAAGTGGTGAGCTTCCAGTTGGGCTCTGAATCTGCTCCACCATTGATCTGCTTGGGATTTTGCACGAGTAAAAAATCTAGGTTTGATTTTTAAAACAAATGTAGAGAACTCTGACTGATGATCTCATTCTTGTTTCATATTGAGATGTTGTTTTAATTGTATCAATTTGTACTAGTCAGACACCTTTCACAGGGGAAGTTTTTCTCTATGCTCCAAATAATCAAAAAAACAGTCTTTAAGAATGAGTTTGTGATTTTGTTGCACGTAGCGCACACTTCTCCATATTTATAATTTGTGGCCCAGCAGCACAAAAACATTCCATGGTTTTCTCTGTTACAGATTGTTCCTCCTCATTTAAAATGTTCAATACATCTAATGATTTAGATATGATTCGTAGAACTCTATTTCATTAAAATCCTATTTTAAAATTTAACTTTCCAGCTTTTTATGTCTGAGATCCTCAATAGATTCCAAAGATTTATTTTCTCAAATTCCCCTGCACCACTGTTGCAGAGTCCTTTTATGTTAATAGTAAAAGACAGGGAAAATGACGCTCAATCAGAGACTTCAACTTATAAGTACCACTCCTCCCTATGTTCTAATGAGCCCACTGGGATGCTGGTACGATGGAAGCCTATGTGTTGCGCTGCCTCTGACAGCTTACTTGAAGAATGCTTGGTCCTTTTATTCTGATATTGTGTCACTACTCGAGCCCCAAAGGCACATTGTCAATGTGGAGGAGGTGGGCGACCTGTTTTCAGTGGCATCCAAGACCACATTTTCTTTGGGTTTCAAAAACTGCTTTTGGAGGCAGCACAAAACTATGGCTTTGAACCTACTGACTTTCCAGTCGACTCATTGGAGACTGACTTTCCAGTCGACTCATTGGAGACTATCAGTGCACCACAAAAAACACAGGGAAAATGGCGGTTGTGGGACTCCTCTTAATCATCACTTTCCTTGTGCCTTACCATCAACATAAAAGTACCTTAAAAGCTGGAGACACTTTGGGCTTGATTTTAATGGAGGAGGCGGGTTGGAGTCGGGTTGCCTGGTATGCGGGTTTCTGTCCTGCTGCTGGTTTCAGCTGCTCCCGATTTCCCATTTTGGCTCAATTGGACCAATTAGTCCCGTCGTGCACGCTGCCTGCTGCAATGAGTTGGAGCGGGTCTGTTGGTCTGCACTGATGAGGTCTTTGCTGCACTTGTTTTTTAAGGGCTCCATGTAGCCTCAGCCTCTCATTTCTCGTTGCTGCTGCTGCTGGAAAGGGCCAGGATCACCATGAGTGCTGCCACAGGCAAGAAGGCTGCTCCTAGATTCAATGATGACTCCCTGCAAGCTCTTGTAGAGGGAGTAAGAGGGTGCAGGGACATTCTGTTCCCTGCCGATGGCCGCAGGAAGCCTCCTTAACAGACGAAGGCAGCCTGGCTGGAGATAGCTGAGGAGGTCAGCGCAAGGTCGCTGTGTGGACGCACCTGGCTCCAGTGCCGCAAACGCTTCAATGATCTTGTCCGTATATCAAAAGTGAGTATCACATCACACTGACCTTCACTCTGCCTCCCTTCTCTTCTCATCACCAGCACTCTGCATTGTCAGCCTGCTCCTCCACATCCCACCTTACCCTTACTTCCCTTGCACCCTTACCTTTCTAACTCTCTCTCTGTACTGAATCACTTCACCATCCTGCTATGCAACCCTCACACACTCGCTCTCGCTGTTACGCAATGACAACAACTAACAACGCACAGGGAGGCAGCTTCCTCTTGCCACCTCACTCCATCCTGGCCTCCCTCTAAGATTCTACCTTATGGATTCTTCACACTCACTCCATCACTCTTGCTGAAACTCCACTTGTGTCCCTCCTTGCAGGAAAAGATAGCCCACAATAAGAGGGAGAGAGCCAAGACAGGAGGAGGCACACCATCACTTGCCACAATAACTCACGCTGAGGAGGTTGCTCGCAACATCATGGGAGGTCGTGAGGAGCTGGAAGTGGGGGACGGAGAGACAGGCGCACTAGAGGAAGCTGGTGACAGGATGCATTTTCATCCCTCGCATTTACAATTCATGATTGACTGCAATGGCATATGATGCTCATAGAGATTGACTTCTGATCATCTGCATAATAGGATGTGTCTGCTACCTCCAAATCTGATGTCTAACTCATGCCTTTACTCTCCTACAGGACCATCGAGAGCTCCCCTCCCCACTGTCCAGGAGGAAGAGGCAGACGAATCCTCAGAGGAACCTGGAGCCTCTGAGGGAGCACCGTCACCAGGACTCAGCGCACCCAGCACCAGCGCAGATACGCACACCTCGGGGGGTCCTTCGTGACATAGAGTAGATTTGTCACCTGGTGTATCACAGCTCACAAGTGAGCATCAGCAGATGCTGGAGACAGCGACAGCAGTGGAGAGTCTTCGTCGAAGGTCGCAGGACTCTCCTAGCTCAGCTCAGCTGCATGTAGACACTGTGCCTCTGGGGCCATTCAGAAAGAGAGCGGTGCTGGAACTCCAGGAACAAGTGCAAGAGGCTCTGACAGGGTTTGCATCTAGGGTAACTGCGAGTGTGGAGAGAATGGAGGAGTCCATCTCTAACATGAGCACTGCCTTTGTGGAGGTAATGGCGCATGAACGTGCCGCCATGGAGAGGGTGGCAACCTCCTTGGAGAACATAAGTCGCCAGACTCAACAGAGCATGGTGACTCTTCCAAATAGATGGTCTGCTATGGAGGATAGATGGGCATCTATTGAGGAGAGACACCAGAGGTACATGGATGTCCCCATTATGAGGACTGTCAGTACTGAGACGGGTCCTCAAGGCCCCACTGAGGTGCAGCAGGTTGCTCTCCAACCACTTGCTAGCAGTGAAGTGCGGGTGACCCATGAGAGGGATATTGGTGGCAGACAACAAGGAAGTGTGGGCTCCTCTCCAAGCGCTCACACGACCATGCCACTGCGGAGCCCTTGGTCAGAGCCCCAGGTTCCTCACCCAACTGAGTTGGCCGTCTCAGCCCCTGCACAGCCGCAAGAAGAGCAGACTGTGGAGGAGCCCTCACAGGCTCCCAAACCCAGAGGACGCCCACCAAAGGCGTCTAAGTAGGCGCAGCACCAAAGTGAGCAAGGTGCCTCTACATCTGCTGAAGCCAGAGGGGAAGCACCACGTAGGAGCACGCATAAGTGGAAGTTAAAGCACAATTAGTCACAAGGGTAGACACTTGGGTGTTTTAGTGTTGTTAAATATCGAGTGTCATCCTTTTGTGATGTAATTAAACAAAAGTGATGGCAAAGAGTTGAGGTTCTGGCCTATGTGTTCTGGGAAATGGAAGTTCAAGAGTGAGGGCTCAGGACTAATTCCATTTATAATGATGGTGGTGAGAGTGAGCGGAAACCACCGTTTATTGGACAGATGATGCATGAGGTTTTGAGAATGTCGGCCTTATATTCATCTCCATCTGCCAGCCACTTGTGTTTGAAGCGTAAGCTTACGCGAATCTGGCATGGATGAGTACTTCCCTTGCCAGACGGCCAGCAATGTGGTCGCGTGCGGCTGCATTGGCCACATCCGGCCCTGCAACACGTGGCTCCCCGTCCTCCTCCTCATGCTCCTCCTCGTCCTCGTCCTCTTCTTCCGAGGAGTGTGTGTGCTGAGCCACTTGTTCGTCCGGCAGCACTAAGCCACACTGCTGTGCGATGTTGTGCATGGCACAGCAGACCATGATGATTCTGGACACCCTGGCTGGTGCATACTGCAGGGCTCCACCAGATCTGTCCAGGCAACGGAAGTGCATTTTGAGCAAGCCGATGGTTTGCTCAATGATGCTTCTGGTGGATAAGTGACTCAGATTGTAGTGCTCCTCAGCCTCGTTTGTTGGCCTCCTCATTGGTGTCCTAAGCCACTTTTTCAGGGGATAGCCCTTGTCACCAAGTAGCCATCCGGAAAGTTGGGTTGGCGGATGGAAGAGCTAAGCACAGTAGACTGGCGCAGGATGAAGGAGTCATGGCAACTGCCAGGGTACTTAGCACAAACATGCATGATGATCTTCCTGTGGTTACACACCAGTTGGACGTTCAGGGAGTGGAATCCCTTGGGGTTGACAAATACAGCTGGGTTGTGATAGGGGGCCCTAATGGCTACATGTGTGCAGTCCATGACGCCCTGCACCATTGGCAAGACTGCCATGTTGGCAAAGCCAACCGCACGCGCAGTCACACTAGGCCATCCGTGGGAGAAGTGGCTGTAATTGTGCGCCTTTGCAAAGAGGGCATCGGTGACCTGCGTGATGCAGGTGTGTGCGGCCGACTGGGAGATGCCGCTGATGTCTGCAGCTGATCCCTGGAAGGAGCCCGAAGCAAAGAAGTTGAGTGCGGTGGTGACTTTGACAGCCACTGGTAAGGAGTGTCCACATGCTCCTCTGGGCTCGAGGTGTTGGTGCAGCATTGCGCAGATATCAGCGACTACCTCTCTCTCAAGTCTCAGCCTCCTTTGGCACTGCTGCTCAGTCATGCTGAGGAAGTTGATCCTCTGCCTGTAAACCCTGTGTTGGGGGTATCTTCTGCGGTGAGGTGCAGCCCTGCACTGACGCCCTGTGCAGCATCAGGTGGGTGAGGAGGAGGTTGGCGCTCCTGGTGTTGGTGCTGCTGTTGTGGCTGGTTGTGGTGCTGCCATGGCTGCTCTTCCTCCGAATCTGACGACCCAGATGAGAGGATATAAATGGTTCCCATACCGTTGCTATAGATTTCAGTTGAGGCAAGAAGCTTGCAAGCGCACAGTCAAAGTGGCCTGAAATTATTCCAATCAGGTCACACTGCAGATAGCTGTCAGCTTGAACAGTCACAAGGTCAGTAGAGTTGCAAAATCTTATCCCAAACCTCCAAAAACAAAGTTCTGATATTTGAATGTCAGCCATGTTGCAGGAGCGCTTTTAAGCAGTTGCAGCAATTGACAACAAATCATGTCCTCGAGAAACCCGACTCATTGCAGCTGTCGTGTTTCTCGGAAGATGGGAAACAGGAGCCAAAAGCACCAAAATCGGAATCGCATATTAAAATAGAATTAGCAAGGCACTTAACAGGTAATTGCCTTAACCGCCTTGAAGGGATAATTACAAGTCCTAGCCCTTTTTGGGCTACCCCAGATCAGGCGTATTCCCCAGACGTTCACCTTCAACTAAAGTTAGCGGTAGCCGAATCCTAGAGACGCTTAAGAACATAAGAACATAAGAAATAGGAGCAGGAGTAGGCCAATCAGCCCCTCGAGCCTGCTCCGCCATTCAATAAGATCATGGCTGATCTGATCCTAACCGCCAATCTACTATCTATCACAGAACCATCTCCTGCATCTAACAGAATTGCACACACGAAATAGGAGCAGAATCAGGCTACACAGTCCCTGGGCCCGCTCCACTACCCACAGGGCCATGACCGATCCGAACCTAGACTCATGTCCAAATTCCTGCCCGCTCCCCGTAACCCTTAATGCCCTTAATTGGGTCTAAAGGTTCAGACTATCTCTCCCTAAAGGAAAGGAACGGCCTGAAGATGTTACCATCCTCCGGATAGCACTTTTAACAAGTTTAACTGGACTGTAACCTTCCGGATATTATGAGGGTCCGGAAAACCCCCCAGAATTCTGCAACTCCTTACAAAAGAGTGTACAGAAATTGAGTTTGCGAGATTGATACAGAAATACCCTGAGAGACAATTTAAAAAATATATAGATTTATTAAAGAACTGACATGTAGTTAACAGCTTTTGATTTCAATCGCAACTTTAACAGTCCAAAATACAAATAGCTTACATTTCTTATCAGAGATCCTTATTCTCAAATCTTAACTTCGTTACATTTCCACCTTTCTACTTATTCTTAATCCAGAATATCCACCAAAATCAAATACCTTGATTACCTGAGACTCAAAGGGTTGTAGGCCTACAGAGTGGTTCTGAAGGTGAGAATCGCTCTGCCCCTCTCCAGCGACTTCTGTTCTCTATCTGAAAAGCTCTATTTTTATACCTTTTTTTAGTGGTTTATCCTTTGAAGTTTTCTGCTGACATAAGCTAATTATCTCTAGTGACTTCTCTATTGAATTCTTTTCTATTCTTACTGTCATTTCAGCTGCCAACTTTTAGAATCTGTCTGCTGTATAGGTGTTTCAAAAACTTATCATAAAACATGGTATAACAGATTTATCTATTTGATGCCATTCTTAGGAAGGTTTTCCATTGAATTGTTAAATCACTTTAGCTGCTTGTGTTACAGACGTCGTGTCTCC
Organism: Squalus acanthias; assembly: GCA_030390025.1. NCBI lineage: Eukaryota > Metazoa > Chordata > Chondrichthyes > Squaliformes > Squalidae > Squalus > Squalus acanthias. The sequence continues at coordinate 110,634,245 of CM059426.1, read as the reverse complement.
GTGTGTTCCAAGTTCAACACATAAACAATGTGATTGCTTGGTACATCTATTGATGTAATATTTTCAAAGTGTTCTGTAGGTACCTTTTACAATATGTAAATCAAAACCACTTCAACCAGGGTGTTTGCTTTCCTAGCCATCTTAGTTGGTTATATATATATAACCGTGTTTCCTGTTTCATTTGATACTTTTACAAAGGCACATGGTTTTTTTAATGTTCTGTGTTCCTGTTCGAAGTGTTGGTTTCCAACACTTTACTTGGACATTGCTATTGTGTTGGTTCCAAACTGTAGACATCTCGGAAGCAAGCCTTTGCTTTTTCAATAGGGCCTTTGTCTTTGTATTTACAAACCAATTCCCATTTCAAAGCTTGTTTGGTGTTTACAGCTTTTGTTATCAACTGTTCTTATCTCAAAAGCCTGTATTGTGTTTGCAGCCTGTGTTGCTGAGGCTTTCCAGACTTTTTAACCCAGTATGTCATGTATTAATAATATCAGAAATCTGTTCATAGGATGGTGTATCTTTTGGAATATGGCTATTTCCTTTACAGCCTGTCCCGCCGTTTGGTGTCGGGTCAGTTCGGGAGCGGCTGACCCGACACTTACGAAATTAGCGTGGGGGCAGGTTGGAGGCAGGTTTGCAGCCAACCGGCATTTTTTCCGATTTTCGCTGCCGACCCGCCTCCAAACCCGCCCTCTGAGGTCCATTAAAATCGAGCTCTTTGGATGTGGCAATGTAAAGTATAGTTACTGATGCCTCTGTCGTCACCCCTTATTACTTTGCATAGAATTACATAGAATATACAGCACAGAATATACAGCACAGAAATAGGCCATTCAGCCCAACTGGTCTATGCCGGTGTTTATGATCCACATTTGCCTCCTCCCATCCATTAAAAATTATATTATTTACATTTGTTTTATGCTTTCAAATTTCTAGTAGGTGGTAGCCTGGGGCATACATTTTTGTGTAGCATCTCCCTTATGATGATGATGTAGTTTTGCAGTCCACAGCCTACTGCCATTGGAGCTGAATTACATGATCTATAGGAGAAATTCTGTGTAAAATATTTGTTCCCAAGCTGCCTCTAACCAACAATTTTAAAACATTAAACACTGCAATGAGGGCAACTGAGAGTGTACAGATGTCGCTTCTAATAGATGACATTTCCGTGGAATATGTTTCCCCTATAAGGGTTTGTCAGTTGGATGGGAACAGTAGATAAACAGTGACAAACATTTAAAGAAATTTTCCAAAATTCTCAACTAATATACATTCTATTGAAAAATTAAAAACTCCACGGGAAAAGTGATCCGTCCATGGCTAACTAAATAAGTTAAGGATAGTAAATTACAACAGAAAATGCTGGAAACACTCAGCTGGTCAGGCAGCATCCGTGGAGTGAGAAACAGAGTTAACGTTTCAGGTCTGTGACCCTTCGTTAGAACTGGAAAAAGTTAAGAGATGTGACAGATTTTAAGCAGGTGCAGAGGCAGGGAAAGTGGGGAGGGGACGAAAGAACAAAAGGGACGGTCTGTGATGGGGTGGAAGGCCGGAGTGGTTAAATGTTGCAAATGGTGACGGCAGAATCATCAACAACTGCTGCCTGAAAAAATAAGGGCAGAGGTTATGGTCTGAAATTGTTGAACTCAATGTTGAGTCTAGAAGGCTGTAAAGTGCCTAATAGAAAGATGAGGTGCTGTTCCTTGAGCTTACGTTGAGCTTCATTGGAACAGTGTAAGAGGCCGAGGTCAGAGTGGGAGTGGAGCGGAGGATTAAAGTGACAAGCGATCGGAAGCTCGGGGTCACCCTTACGGACTGAATGGAGGTGTTCCGCAAAGCGGTCACCCAATCTGCATTTGGTCTCCCCAATGTAGAGGAGACCGCATCGTGAGCTGCGAATACAGTATACTAGATTGCAAGAAGTACAAGTAAATCACTATTTCACCTGGAAGGAGTGTTTGCGGCCCTGGACAGTGGGAAGGGAGGAGGTAAAAGGGCAGGTGTTGCATCTCCTGTGCTTACACGGGAAGGTACCGTGGGGGGGGGGGGGAGGGGCTGTTGGGGGTGATTGAAGAGTGGACCAGGGTGTTGTTTCTACCAGTTACTTTAAATCTATGCCCCCTGGTTATTGACCTCTCTGCTAAGGGAAATAGGTCTTTCCTGTCCACTTTATCGAGGCCCATCATAATTTTATACACCTCAATCAAGTCTCCCCTCAGCCTCCTCTGTTCCAAAGAAAACAACCCCAGCCTATCCAATCTTTCTTCATAGCTAGAATTCTCTAGTCCTGGCAACATCCTCGTAAATCTCCTCTGTAACCTCTCTTGTGCAATCATATCTTTCCTGTAATGTGGTAACCAGAACTGTACTTAGTACTCTAGCTGTGGCCTAACTAGTGTTTTATATAGTTCAAGCACAACCTCTCTGCTCTTATATTCTATGCCTCGGCTAATAAAGGAAAGTATCCCGTATGCCTTCTTAACCAACTTATCTACCTGTCCTGCTACCTTCAGGGATCTATGGACATGCACTCCAAAGTCCCTCTGTACCTCTACACTTTATCCTACCATTTATTGTGTATTCTCTTGCCTTGTTAGCCCTCCCTAAATGCATTATCTCTGAATTGAATTCCATTTGCCACTTTTCTGCTCACTTGACCAGTCCATTGATAGCTTCCTGCAGTCTACAGCTTTCATCCTTACTATCAACCACACAGCCAATTTTTGTATCATCTGCAAACTTCTTAATCATGCCCCCTACATTGAAGTCTAAATCATTGATATATACCACAAAAAGCAAGGGACCTAGTACTGAGGCCTGCGGAACCCCACTGGAAACAGCCTTCCAGTCACAAAAACACCCATCGACCATTATCCTTTGTTTCCTGCCACTGAGCCAATCTTGGATCCAACTTGCCACTTTCCCTTGGATCCCACGGGCGTTTACTTTTCTGACCAGTCTGCCATGTGGGACCTTGTTGAAAGCCTTGCTAAAATCCATGTAGACTACATCAAACGCGCTACCCTCATTGACCCTCCTTGTTACCTCCTCAAAAAATTCAATCAAGTTACTTAGACATGACCTTCCCTTAACAAATCCATGCTGACTGTCGTCGATTAATCCGTGCCTTTCTAAATGACGATCAATACTGTCCCTCAGAAATTTTTCCCACCACTGAGGTTAGGCTGACTGGCTTGTAATTACTCAGTCTATCCCTTTTTAAACAACAGTACAACGTTAGCAGTCCTCCGGCACCACACCTGTAGCCAGAGAAGATTGGAAAATGATGGTCAGAGCCTTCGCTATTTCTTCCCTTGCTTCTCTTAACAGCCTGGGATACATTTCATCCGGGCCTGGTGAGTTATCTACTGTACTTTCAAAGATGCTAAACCCCTTAATAGATCCTCCCTCACTATGTTTATCTCATCTAATATTTCACACTCCTCCTCCTTAACTACAATGTCTGTATCGTCCCTTTCTTTTGTGAAGACAGATGCAAAGTACTCATTAAGAACCATACCCACATCTTCTGCCTCCATGCACAGGTTACCTTTTTGGTCTCTAATAGGCCCTACTCTTTCTTTAAGTTATCCTCTTGCTCTTTATGTATTTATAAAACATCTTTGGGTTTTCTTTGATTTTACTTGCCAATATTTTTTCATGCCCTCTCTTTGCTTTCCTAATTTCCTTTTTAATTTCACCCCTGCACTTTCCATACTCCTCTAACCTTTCCGTAGTATTTAGCTCTCGGTATCTGACATAAGCTTCTCTTTTTTGCCTTATCCTACCCTGCATGCCCTTTGACATCCAGGGGGCTCTAGATTTGGGAGTCCCACCTTTTTTCTTTGTGGTAACATATTTGCGCTGAACCCTCACTATCTCCTCCTTGAATGCCTCCCACTGCTCTGACACTGATTTACCTTCAAGTAGCTGTTACCAGTCCACTTTTTCTAAATCACATCTCAGCTTAGTAAAATTGGCCTTTCCCCAAAACTTTTGCTCCTGGTCTATCTCTGTATTTTTCTATAACTATACTAAATCTAACTGAACTGAATAAGGTGGAAGATGGAGTAGAATGTGGGGAAATGTGAGGTTATTTATGTAGGAAGAATAGAAAAACATAATATTTTTTAAATGGCGAGAAACTATTAAATGTTGGTGTTCAGAGAGATTTAGGTGTCCTCGTACAGGAAGCACAGAGAGTTAGCATGCAGGTACAGCAAGCAATTAGGAAGGCAAATGGCATGTTGGCCTTCATTGGAAGGGGATTGGAGTAAAAGAGTACGGAAGTCTTGCTACTATTCTACAAGGCTTTGGTGAGACCACACCAAGAGTACTGTGCACAGTTTTGGTCTCCTTATCTGAGGAAGGGTATACTTGCCTTCGAGGCGGTGCAACAAAGGTTCACCAGATTGATTCCTGAGATGAGAGGGCTGTCCTATGAGGAGAGATTGAGTAGATTGGGCCTATACTCTCTGGAGTCTAGAAGAATGTGAGGTGATCTCATTGAAACAGCTAAGATTCTGAGGAGATTGACAGGGTAGATGCTGAGAGGTTGTTTCCCCTGGCTGGAGAGTCTAGAACTAAGGGGCATAGTCTCAGGATAAGGGGTCGGCCATTTAAGACTGAGATAAGGAGGAATTTCTTCACTCAGAGGGTTGTGAATCTTTGGAATTCTCTACCCCAAAGGGCTGTGGATTCTGAATCGTTGAGTGTATTCAAGGCTGAGATAGATTTTTGGACTCTAGGGGAATCAAGGGATATGGAGATCGGGCCAGAAAGTGGAGTGGAGGTCGAAGATCAGCCATGATCTTACTGAATGGCGGAACAGGCTTGAGGGGCTGTATGGCCTACTCCAGCTCCTAATTCTTATGTTCTTATGAATGCTTATAGTTACAGTTTTGTAAATACTTGCCTGCATTATTTCTTTAAAAGGTATATGGTTGACAAACTCTGTTTTAAGATGTAATGTGCTAACACCAATAATGTAAAATACTAAATAGATGTTATAACAGTGTTAAATACTTGTTAAAGTGTTTCATGTTTGTATTCCATTAAAATAGAGGTATTGGCCCGGAATTCGCAGTCAGCGGGGAAGCGACAGCGATCGCCACTGACCTCTAAGAAAGCTGCCCACAAAGATCTCGTGATCTGGGCCAATGAAGCAACCTTTTTTATGTTACCTTGGTGATAAATCCTCGAGAGAAAGTCTACTATTTTAGTTATCAAGCATCTTCTCTTGCACCCAGCATAATATTGTAACAGAAGTTTGTGTAGGATATCTGTCTGCATAGTGCATCGCCTACTAAAATGTATAAAATGCTAACAAAGTTATGAAATTGTTTGACCACTGGGTGGAGTTGTTGTATTTTAAGGAAAATGCCTTGCTGAATCAAAAAACAAATTATGTTTGAAAAAGCCATTCTCTAGCTTTACATAATTTTTGCTTGTTTCCTTACATAGGGATTAAGAGAAACCAAACACCCTTACACGTTTGTAGCCAAGGAGGGTTTCAAAGAATTGCTGGAGGTTGAAGATGCTGCTGCAAAAGCTATTCCACTAGTTCCAAAGGTGGTTCCAAAGTTAAAAGCTGCTCTAGTAAGTTTTTCAGTAGAACTTTCACAACTGACAAAGTTAGTCATACTAATAACGACTGACATTCTGCATTTCCGTAATTTTATATATATTCCAGTTGGGTATTTTGTTGGAATTGGGATGTGAACATACAGCAGCTTTGGCTCCACTGCAAAGTATTACAATAAAACTCCTACTAAAACATTCATTACCACAGAAGCCAATATAGCATCAAATTCAAATGTATAGCCACTCTTTCATTCTTTTTTCATAGTTTTATGTTGAGTATAAGCCCAATAAAATATAAATGTCTCTGTATTTCCAGCTTGTGGTACATCTGGGCTTGTTTACTAATAGCTTATTTTAATTAACCTCATTTCCACTCTAAAAACTAAACCTAAGGCCAGAAAATGAATACAAAACATGTGTAGTGTAAATAACCATAGTTTTTGGGAAACACTATTTTGGCATTTTAATTCTGAAATAGACTACAGGTCAAAGATTTTAAAAAGATATATATTTTATGTTTGACAAAATAATGTAGGGATTATATGCACGTGTATGCAACAGAATTATGGGCCCATAGTATGGCTCTATATTTGTGATAGGCCTGGCCAGAGGGGTATGACTCCATATAAGGCTAATGTTTGGATTGAAGGTCAGCCACTAAGCTTATGGGTGCATGCAGGTGTAACAGGTATAGCTACAATTGTGCGAAACTGAAGTTTGGGCTGAAGAGGGTGTGTTTGTAAGAGAGAGTGATGAGGGTGTGGTTGTGTGTAACTGAGATTATGGCATGTGTGAGGAACTAGGGTTTTGGCTGAAAGGTACAGATACACGTATGTGTGATGGACAGCTCTACTCTCTGTAGAGCGCAAGTCCAAAAAACGGTGCAACAACTTACACTTTTCTAATGCTTGTCACGTTATAGCTTCTCTTCACGCTCCTGCACGGTTGTTTCTGGAGTCTCCCAAGGACTATCCTTGGCCCCCTCCCATTTCTCACTTACATGCTGCCCCTTGGCGACATCATCCGAAAACACGTCAGCTTCCACATGTACACTGACGACACCCAGCTCTACCTCACCACCACCTTTCTTGACCCCTCCACTGTCTCCGATTTGTCACGCTGCTTGTCCGACATCTGGATGGGCAGAAATTTCTTCCAATTAAATATTGGGAAGATTGAAGCCATGGGCCGTGATTTTGCCGGTGCTCAGCTGTGAAATTTAAAATGATTTCCCGATGTTGAGTCTGCCAGCGCTGAGCAGACCCGACAGGCAGTGGCGGGGGACCCAATTCAAATCATTAGTGGCTTATTTACAGCCACTTAATAATGCTTTTTTCCCAGCTTTTTGAATTTGACAGGTCGCCCACCAGTTTCCCGCTGTGCCTAGACCTCGTCTGTGAAGCTGCGACGGGAGGTCACAGGCCATTGGGGGAGGTCACAGCTGATGTGTTGACAGCTTCAAATGTCAAGTCAAAGCTCCCAGCTGATTGAGAAATGTTCCCTTAACCACTAGCTTCTCTAAACTGCATTTCCACTACAGATTCAGAGTGCTGCAAGTCTTTACACAAGTCTCCATCCAGTCTGACCTCATTACCTCTCCCATCATTGACAAATCGCTTCTGTCATCTCTACTTCACCTGCCATCTATTCCATCAGCATGGGTGCACTTTATACTCTCTCATCTTGGTCCTCAGAATCTGACCACGATCAGCATCAACACAGCATCACCAGGCACACCAGCAGCACCAACAACCACACCAACCTTCTCCGCAATCCCCTGATGCTGCACAGGACAGAGCGCATCAGCACCCGACCATATTGCTGCCCAGGACACCAGGGATGGCCTCACCATGGCCACATTTACTTCACTTGATGCTGCACATCCTGCTGCCACATGATGTGCCAGGTTGGCACCACCCCACACCAACACCATAAAGCATCCCTACAATGCCCAAGCCATTGCTTTCACACTCATCACCATTGCAGGGGGTACCGTTATGTCTCACCATTCACTGCAACTCACTAAGCCACTTCCAAAGGTACACACTAATCTGTCCAAGAACGCAAAGTGTTGAAAATAAATATTTCAATGTTTGACAGCACATTAACAGAAACTTCACATGAGCATTGGCTAAAATACCCAAGTGCCTACCCTTGTGTGTTGCTAGTTGGTATAATTGGTCTAGGATGAGAGTGAGTGTGAGGGGTGGCTAGTGAGATGGGGAAGTGATAATGTAGGTAGAGAGGGATGGAGGTGCAAGGTAAGTTGGTGTGAGTAAGGATGTACAGGAGTAGGGTAGGGAAGGCAGAGTGATGGGGATGTGATGAGTGGCACAGCAGGATGAGGTAGAGTGTGGCTTTGCAGTAACATTTCGTAATCTGAGATCATTGAAAGGTTTGCGCCACAGCAGCCTGGTCTTCCTCATGACATCCCTGCTTGTGTCCTCCTGTGCAATGTGCAACCAGGCTGCGTGATCTCCTGGGGAGGTCTCTTCCGCCCATGGGAAGGGAAGAGAACCTCCCTGCATGCTGTGACTCCCTCCATAAGCATATGGAAGGAGTCATGGGAGAGCCTGGGTGCAGCCGTGCACCTCTGTACAGTGCTTGTCAGTGTTTGCAGCACTTCAATGCTGTAGAACACCGACAGCACAAATGTCAAAATCAATTTGCGCATGGTCCCTTTAAGGAAACCAGCTGATGGTGCATCATCAAATGACGTCATCAGACCCGCTTCTTTCAATTGGCCGGGAAACTCGCTGGGCGGGCTTAACAAACCCAATCGGGGGAAAGTCATGTCGGAGGTCGGTATGGAGACAGCAGCGGGGCCGCGACCCGCCATGGACGTCGCCCGCCACGGGCCCGCCGAAGTAGGGAAAATCGCGACCATTACCTTTTGTCTCCACCACAACCTCCTTTCCCTGGCCACCGTCTCCATCTCTCTCCCTGGCCAGTGTCTGAGAGTGATCCAGACCATTTGCCACCTTGGCGTCGTTTTTGACCCTGAGCTTCCGACCCCATATCCTCTCTATCATCAAGGCCGCCTATTTCCTGTCTCCGCACGTAACATCACCTGTCTCCACCCCTGCCTCAGCTCTTCTGCTGCTGAAAACCCCATCCATGCATTTGTTTCCTCTAGCCTCAACTATTCCAGTGCTCTCCTGGCCGGCCTCTCACCTTACAACCTCCATAAACTTGAGCTCATCCAAAACTCTGCTGCCCATATACTAGTTTGCACCAAGTCCCGTTCACCCATCACCCCTGTGCTCGCTGATCTAAATTGGCTTCTGGTGCGGCAATGCCTCAATTTTAAAATTCTCATCCTTGTTTTCAAATCACTCCATGGCCTCGCCCTTCCCTACCTCTCTATAACCTCCTCCAGCCCTACAACTCTCCGAGATTTCTGCGTTTCTCCAATTCTGGCCTCTTGTGCATCCCCAATTTTCTTTGTTCCACTATTGGCAGCCATGCCTTCAACTACCTAGGCCCTAAGCGCTGGAATTCCTCCCCTAAACCTCTCTGCCTCTCTACTTCTCTCTCCTCTTTAAAACCTACCACTGTCCTAATATGTTCTTATGTGGCTTGCTGACAAATTTTGTTTGATAATGCTCCTGTGAAGCTCCTGGAGACATTTTACTACATTAAAGGCGCTATATAAATGCAAGTTGTTGATAAAAAAGTGCTTTATTAGCAAGGGGATAGTTGGACACTCAGCAGGGAATAAAGGAAAATACCAGAAAGACTGAATGCACAGTTTGTAGGAGACTTTTAAGACCAAAAAAATGGTACTTTACATTTACTGTGCAGAATTGTTGCTCTCATTTTAGTTTAAAATAAATAAAATGGCATTATTACCTCAAGTTGTTAAGACCCACTTTAAAAGGTGCCTTCCGAGGTTTCTCTGAAAGCAACAATGTGAATATTTGATGCCAGGCTGTGGACATGCAGAGGGCTCAGCCCAGCTGTGCAGATCAGCAAAACACTTTTCTGCACGCTAGTCTGTTTGGGTCTTTCCCAGCTATTGGAGAAGGTCCATAATCAGAAATCAAAGTTGTGCTTTGTGTCTTTCAAATAAGTACAGAAAATGGATCTAAAAGCTGTTAGAAATCATAGCTTTTGGGAACCGGTAGTTTGGCAGCTCTTTTATTTGCAAAAACCAGCAATATGTAGATCTTCTTTGTGATCAATTTGCTACTGTTAATAAGGGATGTTAATTTCTAATTCATTTCATTGCTTAGCTCTTGCAATAAAAAATGCCAGTATAGGTGCAGTTATCACGGTAAAACTGTTAAGCAATGGTTCGCGTGTTAGGATAGAGTTCTGCCAAACTGAAACCATCCTGCAGCTATTCAGGATTTAATATCTTATTTTCAACAGAAGAATTAGTAGATCTAATTTCTTTGAAGACTTTTTCTAATTTTTTTGGAAAAAAGTTTATTAGTGTTCACAGCAAAACTCCTTCCTCCATTTCTTATGTTTTTTTCTTTCATGTATGTATTAAACTAATCATAATAGATGACCCTTAATGGGACCACCTGACATTGAATTCTTACATCATCATGTAGTTGTTACAGTGTCAACATGAGTGAGGGTGGTAGGTTGTGGGCTGTGAAACTCCATCATGTCATGATAGGGACTTCTTTGAGGAAGTGACAACCCAAGTAGACTGTAATACGTTATGACATAGTGTACCTCTACTTCCAAAAGGCTTTCGATAAAGTTCAACATGAAAGACTATTGATTAAACTCAAAGCTGTGGGAATGGATCAGAAACTGGCTGAAGGCTGGAAAACAATGAGTACTCATTAGAGCAGTTATGTCAGAGTTGGGGTGGGGGAGATGTACTTGGTGGGGTACCTCAGCCATGGGTTCAAACTCATAAGAGGTAATTTTAGGACTGGTTTCAGGAAATTATTCTTCACAAAGTGTGATTAATGTGTAGGAAAAAATCCAGATAGAGTAATGGAGGCAAAAACCATGAAATCATTTTAGAAACAATTGGATGCCACAATGGGTTAGTATCTCTCTGGATGGATGAATTACCTTGAGTACTATAAAAAAAAACCTTCCTGGCATGGTGTTATTGGTTTATATGAGACTGAGACATGGACTGGTGTTTGTGAGAGAAACGGAAGTTTCACATAATTTAGGTTTGGTGCTGTTTGGAGTGATGGCAATACATTATTCCCTTATTTAAAAAAAATACAGTGCTCATTAACTCGTGCTAAAATGAGTTTTTAAGTGTTTCTGCTTTATTACACAGTGTTACAGCTTTAGATAACATTAAGAGGAATGTAGTTGGCAATGAGATTGCACAGTAGCTAGTTAAATGTTAATCAATTTTCAGCCTTGGATAGTTGTGGAATGTTTTTACCGTTGCTGCTTTTCTCCCTAAAGGCACATTCAGATATTGAGGTATTTGAGAGGGGATTACATGCCTTGGTCCAGCTGAGCACTGTTGTTGGTCCTGCAGTAAATGACCATCTTAAACATCTGTTGACTAGTGTAAGTATCTGGAGCTGTTTTTTTAAGAGAATGTCTGTCTGTGTGAGCTGCTAATGTGCTTCACTATCTTAATGCTGATTTTTCTGGTAACTAAGGATGTGTTTACACTGCAAATGTAGAATAGCTGCAAAGCAGTTTGCACTTCACTGCAATGCTGGAGTTGCAGTATGAATCTGACTCAGGCCTGACTTGGCTCCAGAGAGGAGTGATATGAGTCTCCCTGCAGAAAGTAGTTTCACACTGCTTTGCTTTGATACTGCATAGAGTGTAACTTCAGCACAGTATTAAACCTGGCTTTAAAAAGTGCCCCTCTAAACATTTAAATTTTAACTACTGGCAGAGGAGATCTGCACATGAATGTATGCACACATGTCTGGAACTCTCTGCTGAGTAGAAAAAATGGAGTCCCAGCCAGGAAATGTAAATTGGGTTCTGTCTGGTTGGAACAGATACAGCCGCTACCAGAATGAGACTGGTAGTAGCTGCTGTATAAATGTGTTGTAATATTACTGTCTAAACCAATTTTGAGAGCCAAATTCATTGCAAGTACAAACCACTTAAAATCAAGTTTCAAATTAAAATCAAATTTTCCCTTCAATTTTTAGCACAATTATGGATCATTTTGGGGAGGATAAAAATGAAGTAAGATATTACTGCCTTTAGTGACTTCTTCATCAAAAACATTGGGACAAAAATTCAGGGTTTTTTTGCACCCATTCTAAAATGCACACTAAATTCTAGTAGAATTGGCTGCTGGCAGTAGATGTGCCTGTCTACAAAGTGGTGCATGTTTGCCAATGACAGGATAATGAGGGTATAAGGTGCTTGGGGCCAAGTGACTCCACAGTTTGATGCTCCTGCTCTAGCAGCTGCAGCAAGGCCCACTAAAAATTTAAAGCAAGCCCATTAAGGCCTGTATCTCCATACAACTTGGGAAGGGTTTATAGCATGCTGGACTTCAACTCATTATCAGGTGACTCCTCATCAACCACCACCACTGCTATCTCTTTCTCAATAGTGCTGCTCCTCTGTATTACTATGTACTTGCCCTGTAGTATGTGCATCTATCTGCACTAATGCCTGCTTCAAGTAGGATTGGCTCATGGTTTGATGAGTAATCCTCTTCACTTATGCCTGGTAAAACATCTGTGAGGAGAGCAGATGAGACAAAGTTTTATATTATTTACATAAGTACAGTTATCAATTGGGGCATGATATTGTCATTAAATGCACTGTTGTGTGTTTATGCACAGTTAATGTGTATGGATATGTGAATGTAACATGCAAATCATAGAATATATAATTAATATGGTATGTAGCAATAGTTTTGCACACCTCCAATCTCTACTGTCTTAACATTTTCACGTAAAATACCTTATTACTTCATTGTTAATGTTTCTCTGCACCAGTGCAGCATTTTGCATATTTACTTTCAACAGTGACTACTTTCCTTCACGCGTCCTGTGCTACTACTTTACAGTAGTGTTGATGCAGTACCTTTGTGCGTTTCTTTAAGTCATGAAGCTGCTTCCAGACCTCCAGCCATGTCTTCTGAGTAGTTGAGACTGCGTTGATTATTTAAGTGACTTTGCCATCCTTGCTGCCATCTTTGCATATTTGAAGAGTATCCTTTCTCACCAAATTCTGCTAGCTTTTCTCTATTGCTGAGGTTATTAACGTGCAGAGGTGTTGGTAAATTGGAATTTTTCATTTGTTCAGCTATTTACCTCAAAAGTTAAAGGATTACTGAACCTTTCATAATTTTCACCAATTAAGTAGCTCATTTGCTGCTTAAATGTTAAAAGGTTATTATTGCACCAAACACGATATATTGGTTTATATCATAATTGGAGCAGCTTCTTTTGATAATGGAACTGATTCAGTCAATTTATTTTGTTTTGAATCTATTTTAAAAAAAAAGGTTTTTGATCATGCTGGGCTTTGTTTATCTTGTTGAGGAATCATTTTTTGTTCTGAATTTTAAAGCTCTAAGTATGTTTTTTTTGATGTGTATTAAAGCTGTCAAAAAGACTGATGGACAAAAAGCTTAAGCAGCTGATCACAGGTGCCCTGCAGAAACTAGAGCAGCATGGAGGAAAGGTAAGTGTGTGCATGCGTGGTCACAAACAATCTGAATCACTTCAGCTTGCCTTGCTTTTTAGTAGAACTACAAATTCACAGTTCAAAATGTTCAGCTAATTGCAAATATGCAAATGATAATAAAACCCTTGTCACTCAAAAGTGTTTTGAAACTACTGTGAATCAGCCATGACTGTTGTACTTATGCATGTTTTGGAAGTTGGATCAGACTGAAAATTGGATTGAAATCCACCTTTCAAAATGCAGTCATTCTCTGACATTTTACAAATGCCAAACTTGCACCAGTGTGACCTACGCCCACTGCAGAGGTTGATTTTAAACAGGTATATATAACTAGCACCTGCCAATAGACTTGTTACAAACAATTACATTTGTGCGTTGTATCTGTTCCATTCTACTTGTCATGCACTCTTGCTATTTTGTTGTAAACATTGTGAAAGAATTGATGTGAGGCAGGTGCAGTGTTTGAAGAGGGGAAATAGGGGAATGGGGGTACAGGGCAGATGATGGGGCTTTCAAGGCAAAATGAAACCGCGTTCTAAGTATTAACCTTGATATTCAGACAGCTCTATGTTTTGATGTTGGTGACATTCTGGATTATTATTAGTGAAGTTTGGAAAACAAGATGATTCTTTGCTACTGAAAAAGGAAGTCTGCAACTTGTTGCTGAAATAGGATGATCACAGTCGCTTGTACAAATTAATAATGTATCAACTAATTCGAACATTATGCAAGCATCATACAGATGGCACACTATAACCTCCTGTATTCTAATGTGCATTCTCTTTCACAGTCTGACAATTGGAAATATTGGCTGCAATATTAAAGGATGCTGCTATAATTGCAATAAAAATAATTCATGGTCACTTTTCAGACTAAGACTGTCTTTTTTCCAGTGACAGTGTTGAGTTAAATTTAAATTGAGATTGTCTATTCTAATTTAAATACAGCATCATTTTATGATCAGGATGAAAGCTGACAAATGAGTATTTATTTATTTATGGGGGCGATTTTCATCTGCCTATTGACTTGTTTTTTGGTATGATGGGGCAAATTTCTTAGACAAACCTCACGCCAATTTCACGCCTGAGGCCTGCCTGATGCAATTGTCGCGCGAACTTCTATTTAGGCACCCAGCGCTCCTGCCTGAAAGAGGCGGGAACCTTATTAAAATATTTAAATCGGGGTGCTAAGAAGTGTTTCGGACCCGGATACAATTTTGGCCTTTCACTATGCTGAGTGTGCGTTGCGAGCACTCTGCCCACTGGAACTAAATGTTGAGCAACCAAACTAGCAGCCCTTAAATAACAGCTTTTCCAATGAATTTTGTGGGGCCAGAAGGAGCAGGCATGCTCTTCCTGCCCCACAAAAATCTTCATGCACGTTGCTAGTCCCTCCATGGCCATTGCCCCCCACCCCCCCCAGGATTCTATATCACCCCACCCCTTCTACAGAGGAGCTTGCGGATTCTCTCTCTCCCCCCCCCCCCCCCCCTGCTGCCCCCCGCTCTGGCCTGGATTTGCGAGCTGCCTGTTGGTGCTTGTTCAGGGCTGACAACTTACTGTGCATATTAAAATGAGACCCAGCTATGAAAATGGATCAAGCCTCACACCGACATCATCAGGTGAGTGTAGCAACCGTCCTGCCCACAGCCTGGCCAAATTGCACTATCATCGAAAATTGCACCGTTTATCACTTGTGCAGAGTCCTTCTGCATTCATAAGCTGCTAGTCACGTAGCTAGTATTGTGTGGCACAATATTAATGTTGAATACGTGATAAACTACTGGGATATGGCATGGTCTTGAAACATTTCAAAAGAGCCTGATCTTGTCTTTGTTCTCTTCTGTGTTTGGGTTTTATTTAATAACTACATCCAGATGATTAAACCACTGTCCTTTGCATATCACATTACAATTTATGGGGCCAAAGAGGTAATTGATAGACATTGTGTGGCAGTCTGAAGAATAACCATCAGTCACTCAGTCCTTTAATGGCAACTGTCTGTCTAATCTAGCCAAACTAAGAATAGTCTGGAGGTTGAGACAGTCTGTTCTCTAACCTGATGATGCAAGCAAAGTCTGTTGTTGTTCAGTCACAGCTTAAGGTTTATGCATTCAACAAAATAGAGTGTCATTGATACAGAAGCCCCTCCAACTTCTCATCCTCTGCCTCGAGTGATCTTGCATGTGCCTGGAATGTGCCAGTAATTTTGGTGTTTCTCTTGCTATGTAGTACGGCTGCTTCAAAATAGCCCTTGCAAATTGGTTTCCATTTGCTGTCATATTTTTCTTTAGCTTACTGTTACTATTAAATCTACTCCCGCTCCCTCCCCTATCACCACCCCCCCCACAAACTCATCCATGTTAAACTTGTTGAGAAGTATTTTTACTTGTATTTTATTGTTCTGCAGTTTAAAAAAAACTCAAGCTTTTATTCGACTCATATTTAACTTATAAGAGGTAATTTTGTGATTTTGCTACTAACAGGGAGCCTCACTCACCGGGATCACATATTGAAAGTCAGGACACACACTGCATACAATTTTTCACAGATGGGGCTCCACACTGGAAACGCAAAGTTGGAAATTTACCCCAATAAAGTCAGAACATCTGACTATAATTCTACTGATTCATCTTCACCCTTGCTTCCCAGTTTAATAGGCCATCTTGAACTTCTCTATTATGACATCTCTTGGGTCATTTATTTGTGCTGAGGTGATTTCAGCACTGCTTTCTTTCATTCCTTTTTCTCCTGTCTTTAATATCTGTGATTAATATCTGAATAAAAGATTGTGAAAAGGAAAATAAAACATAATTATATATATAAATTATATATTTTGTCCTTTTCATAATTCTTTTATTCAGATTATGTTCTTAAGATATACTTTTCTCTTTCATTTCTTCTCCCATAGCCACTAACTAATTGTCATGGATGGTCCAGAACCATTTATCTCACAATAATGATCGTCAGTGCTAGTCAATGAGCAGACAACATGACTGAAACAGAGTTCCATTTTTTCCTGTTCCAGAGACAGAATGCCTTAGTACATGGTTAAAATGGAATGTGGTCAATAGAATCATAGATGTTACAACACATAAGCCATTTGGTTTATTGTGTTTGTGCTGCCTGTTTTTTTTAGAGCAATCCAAACTAATCCCACTGCTCCATGCTCTCTCCATAGCCTTGTATCTTCCTCTGCTTCAAATATTTATCCTATTTTCCCTTAATGGATTTAATGGTCTCAGCCTTTACCACTCCCTGTGGCAAAGCAATCCATGCTGCAACAACCCTCGGTGGAGAGAATATTCTCCTAACCTCTCGCCTCACTTTGTTAGTGATGGTTTTAAATTGATAACACCTTGCCACTGACCAGAGGAAATAGTCTTTCCCTATTCACCCAAAAAGCCCATTAATATCTGGTTTTATCCTCCCTTTTTCCTCATTCCCTTTTGGTAGAAAAATGTTAGATTGTTGTTTCATGGCAGATTGACAACTGTGATATCCAGAATGCTTTCACACATATTTACAGGTTTAAATAGTAGCATGAAGGATATTGAAACTATTTAATTTTGTAGTACTTATTGCTCTGAAAATAGAGTTGCCAGTTGTACATTAATGTGATTTGTTGGTGTACCAACGTGATGGGTTTGTATTGTTAATTACCAAAACAGCAGGTTCCCAGTCACTACAAAGCAATCTGCGGAAGCCATCAAGTAGGTGGAGACAAATTGGAGGGTGGTGAACCTGGGCTTTTCTTACACATTTCTGAATGACTAATTTAAAGCGGCATTGGCTGAGGTCTCGGAGCCTTGTGAAATGAGAGAGGGTTGACAATTTGTTTGACATAATTTGTTAAAATATTACACTGACTTTCCATTTCTATTGCAGGAGAGTCTGGTCATTATTAAATCCAAAATTCCAACCTATTGCTCTATTTACACTTGAAAAAGACAACTTCTGCATTTGGCCAGTACATTCTGCATCCGGACGGAAATCACAGATAGCAAGAACATCTTGCAGGAGCTTTGTCTGATCATGTGAAGTACTGTTTTATTTTCTGTAGTTTTGCATACAAAATCAAATAAATATACTGGCAGAATTTGTGTTGAAGTGAAGGTGAGTCAGGCTATTCTTTAGTGGAAAAAGGAATTTGTGTTGAATCAGTTTTGAAAGATCACAAACTTATGATAGTTTTTATACCTCCGTAGTTGCATTCACCTGTAAGGTGCTTTAACCGGCTGCTTTTGTTTTACCATTTTCTTTCCCTAAAGTTGTTGACTAATATTGTGCAATGATTCCATGGCAGCTAGCTCAGGTGTGGTACCTCCCAAAGTGGCCATTCTTCATTTGTGACTCTGGATAGTGAGGGTCCGCCGGCTATTTGATTGTAGGGGGCAGGGGGACAAACCAAGCCCAATCCTGTCCATATATACACAAGTTCCAGACTAGACTATTAGATACCGAGCAACAATTTATTTTTCTCTTGCTGCCATGAAGAAAGGGATATCTAGTAAGTTATCTGAATTTGTGGATAACACCAAGTTGAGCTTATGATATAATTCAGGAATACTTGGAAAAGTTTAACACTGGGGTGGGATATTAACAAATAAACTTAAACAGATAAGTATAATGTTTTGCTATTATATTGATGGTTAATATTTCCATATTTAAGATGGGAGATTGCCAGCCATAATGAAGGATTAAGAGATTTTGGGATGAATATTAACAAGCATAATAGTGGGTTAAGATAGAAAATACAATTTAAGAATTCATTGCATAGAAAGGGAGACTCCAAACTACAGTCTCTAGGCCATCCATAGCTCTTGGGCCCTAGCATTCTAACTCACAAAGCCAGGCAGTTCAGTTATATTTATACAAAAGCAAAATACTGCAGATGCTGGAAATCTGAAATAAAAACAAAAAATGCAAGTCAGGCAACGTCTGTGGAGAGAGAAACAGAGTTAACGTTTCAGGTCGATGACCTTTCATCAGAACTGGAAAAAGTTAGAGATGTAACAGGTTTTAAGCAAGTACAGAGGTAGGGGAGGGGAGGAAAGATGCAACACCTGCCCTTTTACCCCCTCCCTTCCCACCGTCCAGGGCCCAAACACTCCTTCCAGGTGAAACAGCGATTTACTTGTATTTCTTTCAATTTAATATATTGTATTCACTGCTCACGATGCGGTCTCCTCTACATTGTGGAGACCAAATGCAGATTGCAGAATGCAGATCGCATTGCGGAACACCTCCGTTCAGTTTGCAAGTGTGACCCCAAGCTTCCGGTCGCTTGTCATTTGAATTCTCTGCCCGACTCCCACTCTGACCTCTCTCTCCTTGGCCTCCTACACTACATTAGCTACGTAGTGCATACCAGGTACGTTACAGCCTTCCGACGCAACATTGAGTTCAACAATTTCAGATCGTTACCACTGCTCCCATTTTTTCGGACAGCAGCTGTTGGTAATGATTCTGTTATTGTCATTTACACCTCCTCTATACCCATCTTTTGTTTCTTTACTTGTCCCATTACCCACCCCCTTTTTGTCATTTAATCTCACCTGCCTTCCACCCTAGCACAGACCTTCCCTTTTATTCTTTCCTCCCCTTTCCCTGCCTCTGTACTTGCTTAAAACCTGTTACATCTCAGACCTTTCATCAGAACTGGAAAAAGTTATCGACTTGAAATGTTAACTCTGTTTCTCCACAGATGCTGCCTGACCTGCTGAGTATTTCCAGCATTTTCTGTTTTTATTTCAGTTATATTTATGTTTGGATTTTTGACTTCCTGTTTGAATTTTGAGAGGCCAGAGGTTTGGAAAGGGCTGTTCTTCATTCTGTTACCTTACCTAATCCTAACTAAGAACACTTCGGCCTTTAATATTGGCAGCTTGAAATAAATGCAAATTGCTGTGTTCTGAACATTGAGTTTAAACTAAATGGGGGTAATTTTGACTTTGGACAATAGTGTAAAACGGGTGATATCTGAGCAGCCGACGTTATACATTTCACCTGATTTTCATTTCCATCCAATATGTTTCCCATGATGCTCCATGGTATACGCTGCCTTGAGGACAATAAGATGGACACTCTGGCTCAGAAATTGGCACACATAACCGATGTATGCACATTGGCATGTGTCCAAAATATCCATTATTGTGGAAAATGTATTTTGCTTTTTGATGGGCATGAAATGTGCTCATTGATCACTTTGCAGTTGCAGAAGCCTGCCTAAATAACTTTTTCTTTAATTTTTCATTATTAACAAGATTCTTGAGAATTTCAAAGAACTGGTATAGACATTCAGACATGGGATGATAAAATGGTAATGCAGAAGCACATTAAAAACTCAAGCAAACAAGAAAATAAAGTACAGCAGATAAATGTTATCTAGGAGGAACTGCAGAGAGAAAACAAACACATCTCTGGGACAACAAAAGGAGGGGGTGAGTATTAGTGGGCAAGAAATAATAGAAGGAGACTGAAACTCTCAATTAAATTTCCAAAGTAAAGTGGTACTAGAAAGATTACAGAAAAAATTAAATACAACACACAAAAGACTGAGACTGGAAGATTCGTGACCAGGATTAATTTGCCACTTACCTCCTCCGAGAAAACTGTATATCTGAGATTCTTGCTTGTTCATACAGTCGATAGCAGTGGAACCCGTGCAAGGCACAGTGCTATAGCCCTGATAACAGTAATCAATTATTATCAAATCACTAAATACTTTTTTCTGTGTTAAAAGATTTACTTTAGGGTTACATGTCTTTTATAGTAACAGCTGTTCCTGGATATACTTAGTAGTTGCTCATATGGTGCATGTGAATCAAGATAAGTCTGTAAATAATAAGGTCAAATTGGCTGAATCTGATTTTTCCTCCATGAACACAATAGAATCATAGAAATCATATAAATTTACGGCAAAGAAGGAGGCCATTCGGCCCATCATGTCTGTGCCGGCTGAAAAATAGCTATCCAGCCTAATCCTACTTTCATTGTTCTTGGTCCGTAGCCCTGTAGGTTACGGCACTTCAAGTGAATATCCAAGTACCTTTTGAGTGCGGTGAGGCTTTCTGCCTCTACCACCCTTTCAGGCAGTGCTTTCCAGACCCCCACCATCTCTGGGTGGAAAAAAAAAATTCTCCTCAACTCCCCTCTAATCCTTCTACCAATTACTTTAAATCTATGCCCCCCTGGTTATTGCTGGTTATTGACATTTCTGCTAAGTTTTTGATGTAAGGGAATCAAGAAATGTCCTCTTGCGATGGCTGGAAATCGAACGCTGGACAACTGCTTGGAAGGCAGCAATGCTCACCACAAGTACAGCATCGCTCACTGCCAGAGAGAAATCCAGTGTTTCTTCTAGTACTTAAATCCGATTTGCGCCTTGCTTCTTGGGACTATTTTGGAATATCATGCTGCACATAATTCCATGTTGAGCATTAGGCAAATGCAACACATCAACCTAAATGGCTGTTTTTCAGACTGGAGGATGGTAGACAGTGGTGTTCCCCAAGAGTCAGTGCTGGGGCCACTGCTTTTTTTGATGTATATAAATGACCTGGATATTGGAATACAGAGTAGAATTTCTAAATTTGCCGATGACACCAAACTTGGGGTGTGGCAAACAGTGATGATTATATCAATCGACTGCAGCAGGACATAGAAAGGCTAGTAGAATGGGCAGACAAGTGGCAGATGGAATTTAATAGAGAAGTGTGAAATGATGCATTTTTGGCAGAAGGAACAGGGAGAGGCAATATACACTTAATGGCACAGTTTTATAGAGTGTGCAGGGACAGAGGGACCTGGGAGTTAATGTGCATAGGTCCCTGAAGGTGGCAGGACATATTGAGAGACTGGTTAACAAAGCATATGGGATCTTGGGTTTCATAAATAGAGGCATTGAGTACAAAAGTAGAGAAGTTATGCTGAACCTTTATAAAGCGCTGGTTAGGCCACAACTGAGGTATTGCGTCCAGTTCTGGTCACCACACTTTAGGAAGGATGTGAAGGCCCTTGAGAGGGTGCAGAGAAGATTTACCAGAATGGTTCCGGGGATGGGGGATCTTAGCTACAAAGACAGGTTGGAGAAGCTGGATTTGTTTTCATTAGAGCAAAGGAGGTTGAGGGGTGATTTGATAGAGGTGTACAAGATTATGACGGGTTTGGATAGGCTAGACGGGGAAAGGCTGTTCCCATTAGCTGATGGTACAAGGACTAGGGGACACAGATTTAAGGTTTTGGGCAAGAGATACAGGGGGGATGTGAGGAAAACCTTTTTTACACAGCGAGTGGTGAGGACCAGGAACTCGCTGCCGACAGAAGTGGTGGAAGCGGACACACTCAATGTTTTCAAGGGGAGACTGGATAGGCACTTGAGGGAAATAAATTTGCAGGGCTACGGGATAGAGCGGGGGAATGGGACAGACTGGATTGCTCAACAGAGAGCCGGCACGGACTCGATGGGCCGAATGGCCTCCTTCTGTGCCGTTATGACTCTATGACTATGACCAATATTCCTTTAAGTTCAGCCACTCAATCAAAGCTAGAAGTGTATTCAGCAGATCCTGTGTACCCCAGCAAAGCACAGCGTGTAAATCAAGAAAATGCAATATGAGATCTCAACTTTAGAAATGAATGATTAATATCTTAATTGTGCAGTTGGCACAATGGATAACAGTAAAATCACAGTCTGCATATTCAGGTACTACCCTCTTCTAAAAAGAGGTGAGAGCTATAACCAAGAACGACCCCAAAATGTACCACTCTTGACTTGAAAGAAGATGAGGATTTTTTTGTATACCAGTTAATATATATTAAGGTACGATTGGAGATCTCACAAATCTGATCCTGAGGGTTGCTGGGAGCACAGAACAACTTGAGGAAATTGTGCTGGGGTACCCGCTGGTGAGCAATAACTTCCCTATTGGCTAATGTATGCTCTGACAACCCCCTTAGTAAGCAAATGCTGGTTAATTCTGCATATGGCGGACAGATTCTAGGCGGTGATGGGTTCTCTCTGCAACCTGACAAATGGCATACTACATAGGAACAAGAGTAGGCCATTGACCCCCTCGAGCCTGTTCCACCATTCAATGAGATCCTGACTGATCTGCGACCTAACTCCATATACCCGCCTTTGGCCCATATCCCTTAATACCTTTGGTTAACAAAAAGCTAACAATCTTCAATTTAAAATTAACAATTGATCTAGCATCAATTACTGTTTATGGAAGAGAGTTCCAAACTTCTCCCACCCTTTGTGTGTAGAAGTGTTTCTGAGTTTCACTCCTGAAAGGTCTGGCTCTAATTTTAGACTATGCCTCCTTGTCCTAGAATCCCCAACCAGTTGAAATAGTTTCTCTCTATCTACCCTATCTGTTCCCCTTAATATCTTGAAAACTTCGATCAGATCACCCCTTAACCTTCTAAATTCCAGGGAATACAACTCTAATTTGTATAATCTCTCCTCGTAACTTAACCCTTGAAGTTCGGGTATCATTCTGGTAAACCTACGCTGCACTCCCTCCAAGGCCAATATATCCTTCCTAAAGTGTGGTGCCCAGAACTGCTCACAGTACTCCAGGTGTGGTCTAACCAGGATTTTGTATAGCTGCAGCCTAACTTCTACCCCCTTGTATTCTAGTCCTCTAGATATAAAGGCCAGCATTCCATTAGCCTTTTTGTGTCCCTTACTTCTTTAGTCATCCATGGCTTTTGTTTTGGCAAGTAGAGCTCTTGCCCCTCAGGGGTATAAACTGGTTCTGTAACACCTTGAATTCTTTTTTGAACATCTCCCACTGATCTTCTGTCGTTTTACCCATTAACAGATTTGCCCAGTTTACTGTGGACAGTCTCTGTCTCATCCCATTGAAGTCGGCCTTACCCAAATCTAGAATCTTAGTAGCTGCTTCGCGTTTCTCCCTTTCAAATGCTATGTTGAACTCGATCATGTTATGATCACTATTGAATAAATGTTCACGCACAGTTAGGCTGTTAACTAAATCTGGCTCATTACTAAATCTAATATAGCATGCACCCTTGTTGCCTCTAGGACATATTGTTGTAGAAAACTAACCCGGACACACTCAAGAAATTCACTACCTTTCTGACAGGTGCTATTGTGCTTATCCCAATCTATATGAAAGTTATAATCCCCCATTAAAACCACTCTGCCTTTACTACACACTTGTCTAATCTCTGCATTTATACAATCTAGCACTTCACAGCTGCTACCAGGGGGCCTATACACAACTCCCACTGTTACTTTGATCTGTGGTTACTTAAGAAGTGCGTTTGATGTGCTATTTGTTGTATGCAGGTGGTGGCAGCTGTGTAGACACAGAAGCAAACCAGCCAAAGGGTATAAAAATTACTCATTAGAATTCTATAGGTTTTTATCATGGTAATTTCAGGATGTTTTGTGTCAGTGTTGCATGTCAAAGTAGTATTTCTTTGATCTTCAATCCAAATTTTAAAGGAAAGTTGAACTTAAAAATTGAACTTTGCGCTGCAGATCATGATCATTCTCAATTTTTGGATGTCAGAATAAGAACTGACGTTGTAAGATAACTAATGTTTAAGATAAACTCTTGTTACACATGCAACACAAGGAAAGATCTAAAGAACCAAACAGAGATTGTTAGAGGAATTTTCGTTTGCCTGTTTAAGGTAGATTTTAACTTTCATCGCTGGGTGGAAAACTGGCGGTAGCGAATCAACTGCCGCTTATACACCCTGCTCAATTTTGGTTTCCACTTTTGTCAGTCTTGGATATTGAATTTACTATTAACTTATAAGCAGTGGAGCCAGCTGAAGTCTGTCTTCCTCTTTGATAAATTTAACAAGAAGAGGTTAACTGATTCAATGAGTAGCTAACATGTATCAGGAAAATGAATAATTCAACTTGTGAATAATTGAAATTATCAGGTCAAACTATGATGCTATATGGTTGACATTCAGAAGCCTGAATTGGCCTACACATCAAACAGGATAACACTTCTGTGGAGCAGGCAAATAAGCACTGTCAAAATTAGTTAACTGATTGCTACTGTTGAGGAGTTAAATTAAATTGTGTTCCTTCAATTAAATAAAACTTACCCAACTCTTCAGTTAAGAATATAGGTCAAAGAAAAGATCTTTCAGCCCATCCAACACACTTTGTATTCTAGGCCCTATTTCAGCATCTGGTTTGCCCCTTTTTAAAAAATCTTGCTTTGCTTGGGCTTCACAGCAGGTGGAGTATAATTCCAGTCCAAAGTGAAGCAGGGTTTCAAAAATGCTCACTCCAGTCCAAGATACTATGGGCCGCATCGTTCGTTACACTTGCACTTGCTCATAGACTTTCTACGGGCTTTTGCACTGGATATTCTTGTCGGCCAACTATTGAAAAAGTGCAGCACCCTCTACAGGGGATCTGGGACCTGAGTGAACATGGCAAGTAACGGTGTATCTCCTTAACCAATCAGATTGAAGAATCATTAATGAGGTGCACAGTGTCTGAACCAGGACGTGTCAGTTAGAATATTTAATTCACTGTCTGTAGCTGATTTGACATTGAAATAAAGAGAAGTAAAGAAAGATTGGATTAAGAGAGATTCTTATGTTCTTAAGTAGAGAGAGATAAAAGAGCTAGAAAGAAAATGTTTAAAATTGTTTTTTTTAAATTTCTTTAAATCTCCAACAACAATTAAAGAAGGAATGAGACTCCACACTTGTTAGAACATAAGAACATAAGAAATAGGAGCAGGAGTAGGCCAATCGGCCCCTCGAGCCTGCTCCGCCATTCAATAAGATCATGGCTGATCTGATCCTAACCGCCAATCTACTATCTATCACAGAACCATCTCCTGCATCTAACAGAATTGCACACACGAAATAGGAGCAGAATCAGGCTACACGGTCCCTGGGCCCGCTCCACTACCCACAGGGCCATGACCGATCCGAACCTAGACTCATGTCCAAATTCCTGCCCGCTCCCCGTAACCCTTAATGCCCTTTACTTCTAGGAAACTGTCTATTTCTGTTTTAAATTTATTTAATGATGTAGCTTCTACAGCTTTTTGTGGCAGCATATTCCATGGACCTACCACCCTCTGAGTGAAGTAGTTCCTCCTCATCTCAGTTTTGATGAAGTAGTTCCTCCTCATCTCAGTTAAAGTTCATTTTCAGTGCCAGAGAGGTTATTTGGCAGTAATTAAGACTTATCACACCATTAAAAGGGTACTTACACTGGAATGGACAAGCCCTAACTCTTTCTGGTTGGTTTGGTCCATATCTATGAGG
Organism: Squalus acanthias; assembly: GCA_030390025.1. Classification (NCBI taxonomy): domain Eukaryota; kingdom Metazoa; phylum Chordata; class Chondrichthyes; order Squaliformes; family Squalidae; genus Squalus; species Squalus acanthias. The sequence goes on along the minus strand of CM059426.1, from coordinate 110,608,767 downwards.
TAAGTACAGCAGCTTCACGCCGTTCCATGTGTTTCAATGGTGAGTCTGTCGATGAGATACCGTTATCGAGCAGCTTCTGGAGGAGCAGGGCATCTCAGACAGGAACTTCCTGGTTTACGCATTTAACTACGCATATGTGGTCGCTGACAGGTGCTGTCCAATTTACACATTAATAACGGTAAGCGCTGTTAGCTTCACTGTTATTTTTACTCCAAATTCCGGCCCATTATAAATTGAGTTTTGAGGAAGCAAACACTGCCATCTGCACTCTCATCACAATAAAATAATACTAATGGGAAATGGAAATTCATGTAAGCACACATGTAAGAGAGACCACCTTCTGACGGAAATAGTATGAGTCACAGCCTGTGGAATAACTCTGGGCATGGTGGCTTTACTTCACACTATACAGCTGCCAAGCTCAGATGGTAATGTAGTATAAATTCAGGCTTGGTGCATAACACATCAGTCTGTTATTACAGATGGAAAACTCTTAGAAAATAAATTAGCTGGAGATTTTTAACATAATTAAATATTTGTTATTTGCTTCACAAGTTTCAGGAAAAATATAATATTTGTTATTTGAATATGATTTTAATATGTTGCTAAATTCAAACTTTATAAAATGAATTGCAGATTGTGGGGGCACCCTGTAGAATTGGGTCTCCAGCTGGAGCTGAGTTTTGTATTTTTAAAGTCTTACCCACTGGGTGTGAGTATAACTTTGTTTTTATTTAATTTCATTTAATTCACCTGAACTTTTTACTTGGCAACAATTTTCTGCTTGAAAATTAGCCAAAGAAAACAAATCTTAAAAGAATGAACTGCATATTTGGTATTGGAAGGAGAATTAGGAAGAGGTTGGGGCCCACTGTAAATGTAGAGGAAGAAATAAGAATGAGCATAGGAAGAGGAATAGCCATTCAGCTCCTCGAGCCTGTTCCGCCATTCAGTTAGATCATGGCTGATCTGTATCTTAACTCCATTTACCTGCCTTGGTTCTGTAACCCTTAATATCCTTGCCTAACAAAAATTTATCAATCTCAGTTTTTAAATTTGCAATTACCTAGCCTCAACAGCTTTTTGGGGAGAGAGCTCCCGATTTACACTACCCTTTATATGAAAGAAGTGCTTCCTGACATCACCCCTGAAATGCCTAGCTCTAATTTTAAGGTTATGCCCCCTTATTCTGGACTCTCACACTAGAAGACAAAGTTTCTCTCTCTCTCTAGACTATGAAATCCTGTAATCATCTTAAACACCTCAATTGGATAGTCTTCTATACTTAAGGGAATCCAAGCCTAGTCTATGCAACCTATCCTCATAATTTAACACATTAAGAGGATAGGATGCAAAATGCTGCCAGTGTGGATGAGGGCAAAGTCTGCAGGGTGGATGAGCAAACTGACCATGGCATCGTGGTACAGGAGGCCATTTACGTGGGGGGAGTGAAAAGGAATGTTGTAGTGGTAGGGGACAGTATAGTCAGGGGGATAGATACTGTTCTCTGCAGCCGCGACCGGGAATTTCAAAGGCTGTGTTGCCTGCCTGTGCCAGTGTTATGGATATCTCTTCGCGGCTGGAGAAGAATTTGGAGTGGGTGGGGAGGATCCAGTTGTCCTGGTCCACGTAGGAACCAACAACATAGGTAGAACTAAGAATGATGTTCTGCTGAGAGAGTTTGAGGAGCTAGGATCCAAATTAAATGCAGAGTTTCACAGGTAATAATCTCTGGATTGTTACCTGAGCCACTCGCAAATTGGCATAGGGACAAACAGATCAGTGAGTTAAATGTGTGGCTCAAAGAGTGGTGTAGGAGGAAGAGGTTTTGATTCATGGGGCACTGGCACCAGTACTGGGGAAAGAGGGAGCTGTTCCCGTTGGGATGGGCTCCACTTAAACCGGGCTGGGACCAGTGTCCTGGCAAATCAAATGACTAGGGCTGTAGGTAGGGCTTTAAACTAAAAGGGGGGAGGGGTCAGGTGAGGGGAAATTTAGAAATCTAAAGAGAAAAGTCAAGGCAATGGAGCAGTGTAGCAATTTGGGTAAAGATAAGCAGAGTGTGATGGGAAGGGACAGAGAGTGTAACGTTAATAGTGCATCAGCAAATGAGGTGAAAGCAGGAAATAATGGTAAAAAGAGCTAAATGGATTTGATCTAATAGCCATTACAGAGACGTGGTTGCAAGGTGACCAAGGTTGGGAACTAAATATTCCAGGGTACTTGATGTTTCAAAAGGACAGGCAGAATGGGAAAGGTGGGGGGGGGGGGCGCGGGGAGATAGCCCTGATAATAAAGGATGACATAAGGACAGTAGTGAGAAAGGATCTTGGCTCAGAAGATCATGCAGTAGAATCAGTAAGATAAGAAATAACAAGGGGCAAAAAACACTGGTGGGAGTCGTTTATAGGCCCTCTAACAGTAGCTATACTGTTGGACAGAGTATTAATCAAGAAATAATAGGATCTTGTAACAAAGGTAATGCAATAATCATAGGGGACTTTAATCTTCATATAGACTGGGCAAACCAAATTGGCAAAGGTAGTCTGGAGGATGAGTTCATGGAATGCATTCGAGACAGTTTCCTAGAACAATTTGTCATGGAACCAACCAGGGAACAGGCTATTTTAAATCTTGTATTGTGCACTGAGACAGGGTTAATTAGTAATCTCATAGTAAAGGATCCTCTGGGGAAGAGTGATCATAATATGATAGATTTTCACATTTGATTGAGAGTGACATACTTAAGTCTGAAACTAGAGTCTTAAACTTAAATAAATCTAATTACATAGGTATGAGGGGCGAGTTGGCTAAGCTAGATTGTGAAATTAGGTTAAAAAGTATGCCGGTAGATAAGCAGTGGCAAACATTTAAAGAAATATTCCAAAATTCTCAACAAATATACATTCCATTGAGAAATAAAAACTCCAGAAAAGTGATTCATACGTGGCTAACTAAAGAAGTTAAGGATAGTATTAGATTAAAAGAAGAGGCTTATAATGTTGTGAAGAATAGTAGTAAGCCTGAGAATTGGGAGAGCTTTAGAAACCAGCAAAGGATGACCAAAAATTGATAAAAAGAGAGAAAAAAGAATACGAGAGTAAACTAGCAAGAAATATAAAAACAGATTGTAAGAGCTTCTACAAGTATGTAAAAAGGAAGAGAGTAGCAAAAGTAAGCGTTGGTCCCTTAGAGTCTGAGACAGGAGAAATTATAATGGGGAATAAGGAAATGGCAGAGACTTTAAACAAATATTTTGTATCTGTCTTCACAGTAGAAGACACAAAAAGCATACCAAATATAGTGGGGAACCAAAGGGCTAATGAGAATGAGAACCTAAAGTAATTACTATTAGTAGAGAAAATGCACTTGAGAAACCAATGGGACTAAAAGCCGAGGAATCTCCTGGACCTGATGGCCTACATCCTAGGGTTCTAAAAGAGGTGGCTGCAGAGATAGCGGATGCGTTGTTTGTGCTCTTCTAAAATTCCCCAGATTCTAGAATGGTTCCAGTGGATTGGAAGGTAGCAAATGTAACCCCGCTATTCAAGAAAGGAGGGAGAGAGAAAACAGGGAACTACAGGCCAGTTAGCCTGACATCAGTCATCGGGAAAATGCTGGAATCTATTATTAAGGACGTGGTAACAGGGCACTCAGAAAATAATGTGAGTACCAGAGTCAACATGTTTTTATGAAAGGGAAATCGTGTTTGCCAAATTTATTGATTTTTGAGGATGTAACGAGCAGGGAAGATAAAGGGGAACCAGTGGATGTAGTATATTTGGATTTCCAAAAGGCATTCAATAAGGTGCAACATAAAAGGTTGTTACGCAAGATAAGGGCTCAAGGGGTTGGGGGTAATATATTAGCATGGATAGAGGATTGGTTTATGGACAGAAAACAGAGAGTAGGGATAAACATGTCATTTTCAGGTTGGCAGGCTGTAACTAGTGGGGTGCTGCAAGGATCAGTGCTTGAGCCTCAGAATTTTCATTCTATATTAATGACTTAAATGAAGGGACCGAGTGTAATGTATCCAAGTTTGCTGACAATACAAAGCTAGGTGGGAAAGTAAGCTGTGAGGAGGACACAAAGATCCTGCAAAGGGATATAGACAGGTTAAGTGAGTGGGCAATAATGTTGGGAAATGTGAGGTTATTCACTTTTGGAGGAAAAATAGAAAAACAGAATATTTTTTAAATGGTGAGAAACTATTAAATGTTGGTGTTCAGCGAGATTTAGGTGTCCTAGCATAGGAAACACAGAGTTAGCGTGCAGGTACAGCAAGCAATTAGGAAGGCAAATAGCATATTGGCCTTTATTGCAAGGTGGTTGGAGTATAAATGTAAGAAAGTCTTTCTACTTGCCTTCGAGGCGGTGCAACAAAGGTTCACTAGATTAATTCCTGGGATGAGAGGGTTGTCCTTTGAGGAGAGATTGAGTAGATTGGACCTATACTCTCTGGTTCAGAAGAATGAGAGCTGATCTCATTGAAACATATATGATTCTGAGGGGGCTTGACAGGGTAGATGCTGAGAAGTTGTGTCCCCTGGCTGAAGAGTCTAGAACTAGGGGATATAGTCTCCAGATAATGGGCCATCCATTTAACACTGAGGAGGAATTTCTTCACTCAGAGGGTTGTGAATCTTTGGAATTCTCTTCCCCAAAGGACTGTGGATGCTGAATCATTGGGAATATTCAAGGCTGAGATAGATAGACTTTTTGACCCTAGGGGAATCAAAGGATATAGGGATCGGACAAGAAAGTGGAGTTGAGGTCGAAGGTCAGCCGTGATCTTATTCAATGGCGGAGCAGGCTCGAGGGGCCATATCTCCTACTCCTAATTCTTATGTTCTAACCCTTTTAGAACCGGTAAGTGGGCAGAGATGACAGTGGAGATACACTGACATACCTGCAAGCTGACAAGTTCTGCATTTTACTTTGGTAAAGCTGGAAATCATCTTGTTCCATCAGTTAGTTTCCAATTACAAACATTCAGCTCAGCTTCCAAGATTTTATTTTCTACACCCTATAAGAGCTTGATTTCCTTTGCACATTGCATAATGTACAGGCACATATAAACACATTGTACAATACTGATGAGTTACATGACCATATATGATACTTAACGCTATAATGAAAGCAAATTGTACAGCATTAAAATGTGAAGCAGTCATTCAATAAAGGCAGAGGGCCCTTGCTATGGGTCTCACAATACCAAGTTAGTGAAGCACTTGGCCATTCAGACCAGTTACTATGTATTTTTACATAGAATATACAGCACAGAAACCGGCCATTTGGCCCAACCAGTCCATGTCGGTGTTTATGCTCCACTCGAGCCCCCTCCCATCCTTCCTCATCTAACTCTCTATCAGCATAACCCTCTATTCCCTTCTCTCTCATATGCTTATCTAGCCTCCCCTTAAATACATCTATACTATTCACCTCAACTACTCCCTGTGGTAGTGAGTTCCACATTCTCACCACTCTCTGGGTAAAGAAGTTTCTTTTTTAGAGCCTAGTCAATATCATTGTTGCTTATGTTTAATTGTTTTCCATTTAATGTGTTTCACTTGGCAATAAAAAGATGCTGCATAGATTTTAAATCCAGCCATTTTAACTACAGCATTTTTATGTAATACCAAAATGGTGATGATGTTTACACCTCCATCAGCAATATTACCCATTTGGTCACTATTTCTGTTAGAGGAAATATATTCATATTAGCCTGAAAATATTCATGCAAAATAATATTCTTGTGTTGTGTGATATATGGAGGAAGGGCAGTAAATTGCCTACAAAATTAGAATTTGCGCTTATTATGGAGGGAAATTGAGGTCCCTTTATTTACAGTAATGAGCCTCATTATTCACAAGAATCAAGCATTTGTGCTCATTTCAGGGGTGAGAAAGAAAGTTTAATTAAACTCAAATGTCGGAGCAACTTGTGAGTGAGTTGCTAATGATTAGCCTTTTACTCGGGTTGGTTTCATGATTATTCAACCAAGACATTGTCAAATTAAATTGCTGTATTAAATTTGAAAAATTGCTTTCATTATACAGTATTATTATTGTGAAAAATATGTTAATACTTGGGTCTGATCGCATTTGCCTGGACCAAAATCTAGACTGCAATACATTTAAAGGGTAATTTTCCAACTTTGCAATTGTACAGGGACTCATTCACCTAGGGCACATGTTGGAAATTAATGGCTAGATAATCCTGCACCATGCATGCCCATACCTCCAGTATGTCCTTCCACTGGGTGAGCTTCCCTGTTGGGAGCACAAAGTCAGAAAATTACCCCTATTGACTCAGTCTTGTCTTTTCTATATTATGACTGAATGGGGGGTTTAAATAAAATTCTCTCTTTTTTCTGAAGGCATTCGAGTGTATGGTTCTATAGCATCTGACAGCCTCCTGGTACCCCGCTCAAGTGACCATTTTTCAATTAGGAGCCTCGGCCACAAATATTACGAGGTAATTTGATCACGGAGGGCATCATACTCAAACTTTATCCTGTCTTCACTGAACACCCATACACTTGTACCGTGCAGCAGGGTTACTGGATATTAGTTGATTCTTTTATGCTTCATAGCTCAGCAGCACAGAAGTGAATTGTAATGTTGCCACCCTCGTTGAGAGCAGCTAACTCAGCACAAATAGGGATTGAACCAGGGATGATCTTGGACTGTCTCAGTACCAACAAGTGGTGCAGTTACTGATTGGGATTTGGGGTCCTTGAATTATGTATTTGAATGCATTTCCATATGTATTTCCAACTATTGATAATGCAATATAACGTCAAATTAAATTAAATGATATTTCAAGGCTAATGAATGATTGGCTATGGGATACAATAAATAATTACATAAAGAAGTTGAAAAATTTACCACATTGCATAGTCAATTATTTAATATCCTCTCGGAGACTTAAACAATTTTTAAATTATTTTTAAAGGTCAAATTTTGGTGGGCACAATTATGAGTGTACTTTAATATTCCCCATTAAGTCATGTAAGCTGCTTGTTAATTCACTCCTGGACTAAAGATGCATCTACACCACAGGCTAAATTTTGAGAAGCACCATTTTGCTGGCAAGGCCCACAGTTACTACAAGGCACTGCCAACGGTATGGGGTCCCACAAAATGAACCTGACAATTTTAGCATTGGTGCAGTTTTGTATGCACTGACACTAAATTTCTGTTCTGTAAATCTGGTATTCAGGCCTGAAATGACTCAAGTGTGAAGCAGAATGCACTCCAAGGAATCTCGCTCTACTAGGTTCTGATATCAGGTTGAGGCCTGGCTCCAGATTCAGGCTGCGTTTATGCAATAGGAGTAAATTTACCGAATCATTTTCCTGGCGCATAGCCTCATCTGTTAGGAGTACTTACCAGAAATTTAGATGTCGATTAGGTTCAATGTGTGGAAGATCATGGAAAATGCTCACCTGGATTCCCAAACTGTGCTCTGAGCAGGTGAAACCAATTTGCACCAATGCTTCAATTGCAGTGTAAATGCATCTTCTGTAATAAATTCATGGAGCCACCGCAGTCTCTTGTTACAACTTGATTTAATCTATATGAAATTTAACTCCATTATCCATTTTAAAAGCAACTTCAAATTTGAGAGATCGCACTGAGCAGTGAGTTAGCACAAAATCCTCTCATCCCTGATTCGAGTTTAAAAAAAGCTAAACTAATAAAATGAGAGACTGCTGAGAAAATAGGTGCTTCTGTGGCATCGTCTGAGTACTGAGGCAGCAAAATATTCATCTGTTATATTTTCAAAGTAGTTGTTTTAATATGCAGTTGTGATCCAAAACAAAGGAGTGGTTCAGGGAGTGTGGCTGCCACTATAAAGACTATTTGATAAACTGTTTCAGTGACTTTGTATACATGTGACACAAACAATGTCACCTGCAATGCAATGACTTCCTTTGAGACTGAATGGGGGAATTGTAACTGAAATAAACGGGTGGGTTGGGAGCATGGGGGTTGTTAGTGTTAAAAATATGAATTCCAACCTGAACCCGCCTCCAACTCGCCCACTTCCGGTTTTAATGGAGGCGGGGTGGGCAGCCAACCTGCTGTGAGGAGGTCTATTTAAATATAATGAGGTTGGAAGCCTCTTCTTTAATCACCATTTTGTATTTAACTGTCTTTGTAAAACCCGGCAGCTACAGCAAGGCGAGGGCTGCTGCATCTAGGAGGTAAGTGCCTTTACACCTACCTCCTGGATTCAGGGTCCCTGCCTAACCCATCCCCCGTGATTGGAGAACCCCCCCAACAAGGCTTCTGATCCCTCGGCACCCCCCCCCCCTCCCCCCCTCCTTAGCAACCACCCGGCCCACCCCATGCTCATCTGGCTGACCCTGGCGCCCACGCGATCCCTCCCTCCCTCCCTCCTTTGTGGCCTAGTGTTGCAGGCTGACCCACCTGGAGCCAGCCAGCCAGCCTCTCGATCTGGCTGGCTGCGGGTGGGAATCCAAGGCTTCCCATGCAAATCAGGCCCTGCCGTTAAAGACCGCCTCAGAGTCCCCAACCTGCCTTCTCCATTAAAATTCAGCCCAATGTGTCTCTGTACGTGCAGGTTGATACCAAAGATGGGAAACTCTAGTTATAAGGAGAGACTTCAGATACTGGGACTATTTCCACTGGACCAGAGAAGGCCAAGAGGAAATTTAATAAGAGGTTTTTATAAATTATTTATTATTTTGCCAGGGTAAATAGGGAAAGTCTATTTCTTCTGGTTGGGGAGTCAGTGACGAGGGGTCATCAATTTAAAATGATCACTAATTAGACTGCGGAGAGAGTTAGGAGAAATTTATTTACGCAGAAGGTTATTAGCTCTTGGAATGCTTTGCCACTGGGAATAGTTAAGGCAGAGACTATTGCATCTTTTAAGGGAAAAGTGGATAAATATTTAAAGTCATGGAACATACAGAGCTATTGGGAGAGAGCAAAGCATATGATTGTTCTGGATTTTTCTAGCAAAGAGCCAGTTCAGACACAATGGGCGGAATGCCCTCCTTCTGTGCTGTAAACTTCCATGACTATGGAAAAAAAAATAACAGCAAACAGAACAAAAATGCATATGGAAAAATATGTATTGCACCAAATATTATCAACTTTCCCAATGTGGCTATCTCCAAAATGAAGTTTCACTAGCAGGCAATTTATGTTTGTTTCAGCAACTGAGCCCATTTGGAAAACCCCCCAGGAAGGCAACATTATCCCTCAGTTGTTCTTATTAAATTGCAATTGTTCAACACTATTATATCAGCGCTGTGAGGCAATCGGTGTGTTCAGCATTTGGGATGAACCATGTACTTTGATGTTGCATGATCTTCAAAGGCTTTCATGGACTGAAACAAACCAACACCAGAAAGTCGCCCTTGATAAACTTTCTCTCTTTATTGTTGTGGGCTGTTGTGTTTTTACAAACTGTACACATATTAATACACAAAGACACTATTGTAATCTCAGATGTAATGGGACTGCACTGCGCCTCAATTCTTACATTGTAAATAAATCAGAGCAGATTAGCTTGTACGTGTCTTTAGGAATCATTTGCATACCTGAAATAGTCATGTGACTTCTACCTTGCCAATAAAAGGTGCTGTGTTTACTCTAGTTAAGAAACTGTGATGTACAAATGGATAGTATGTTACATTTTATTTGTCTTTTTTCCTCCACATTGCCCTATATATTAAAATTATACTTGCATGGGCTATTGGATCATGTTTGGTTAGGGTGCTGCTTATTTCAATTTGCCAAACAGTCTGCAGCAAATCAGAAGTGTTGTGCTACATAGCCACACACACACCCCACACACACACACACACACACACATACAAAATCTGCTCATCCACATGACCAAAAATAATGTCACAGTAGTGACATACCCATAGTCTTTATTATCTTTAGGAAGGGTTCTTGTTTCAGATGCTTAGTTCAGGAAAGCATGCATTTTACATGTGCAACTAACTCAGAAGATTTTAAAATAATAGACTCCATTCTTAACGTCATGACATTGATATGTTCATAACTCTAAAAAATATTTACTAATTGAAAGCTTTACATCTGAACAAAGCTCACTTGCATAATACATTATCTCAGCACATTGCTGAGTTCGGTTATAGTTGTTGTGGTTTCTCCACTGATCACAGTCACTCATCCTTTCATTTAGAACCTCTGAAGCTGTCCTTTAAAGTGCTTGATTGTTGCTGTTGTTAAATGATATTTTCGAAGAGTTGCATGGATTTCATGATGTTCTCATCCTGTGCAGAAGAAAGCAGAAGACGATAAATCTTTGACCTACAACAGCAGCTGTTGGGCACTGTGCAGTAAATCTGACAGCAGCCAGGGGAATGAAACCCTGCCAAGATAGCTTTGAATGAAAAAGGCTCTTCAGCCCATTTGATCTCATCCTTCCAGACTACTAACCCTACTGTCTTCCCATTGCAATATCTAGTTGTTTCTTAAATGATTCCAGTGTCCTGCCATCAGCCACTCTTCCTGGCACCACACTCAGCCTGTCAATCATTGTCTGTGTCAAGAAATACTTTTTGTCTCTGTCTGAAGCTGCCCTTCACATCCCTGAACCTCTTGTCCTGCTCCCTTGGCATTGTTTTGGGTTTACTCATTAATTATTGTTGTTTTACTACAATATTGTAGCTGTTTGGAAGACAGGCAACTAATTTAAGAGAATGATGGCATTGTGATATCAACTGTTCTTCACATACACTGTTACACTCTGCTTTTATCATTGACTGATGTGCTAAAAACTTTAAAATCATAAAGTGATATTAAGGGATTAATTTCCGTGGGGGATGTAACTTTGGCAGAAGGCCCGGAGAAATGGTATAAACAAATTTACGCCCTTTCTTTGGCTCTTCTGCCGAAGTTACGGCAAACGATCGGGAGAACCCCACAAAAATTCAACCCCTAAATATATTATTCAGTAATGACCTAAATTAAACTTATAAAATGTGGAAGATGCAGGAAATATGAAATTAAAAATGACCAAATGGGTTTTCCCCATCTTTGATGGCCACTGAAACACTCCAAACTACTGAGCAATCTATATCATGAGAATTTCCATTTACTGGACATGAAATATGCACTCTCCCCTTATAGGGCTACACCCCACTTTTCCTAGGTGCAGATTAGTAAGTGCCAAGGCTTAGGGGCTCCAAGTGTGGGTTAGGGTACTAGTGAAAATTAATTGAGTTAAACCACACAGTTTACCAGTATTGAGCATTGGTAAACACCCAGCTACTTGTTCAGCTGCACCCAACCTCCCTATTAGGCCATTGGTTTACAAGATCATTGTTGGACATCCTGGAGAGTTGTATGTTGGACATCTTGGGGAGTTAAGGATTAATAGTTGAACTTCTTTGTATCGTGGAGCAACAGACTTTCCAAGATAAACAGGATGGCTTTGAAGTGTCATGAGAAGGAAGCATAGCGTGTCTTCTGCTTTTAATATCTGCGTATTATATGCAAGAAATGCAGGTGCAAGGAAATAAGTGACAGTAATGACGTCAGCCATGTGTGATTAATGTGTAACTCTAGTGGCTAAGGTCGTAAATGTAGGTAGAGGGATCGATTAACTATAGTATAGAAAGATAATGGTTAATAAAGCCTGTTCTTCAATGATAAGAACAGTTACATCAGAAGTCTTGTTTAAGGAAAGTTGCTTTGGAGTAAACAACTGCAACTGTTTACATGAATGGACTGCCTTCAAAGGATTTGGGAATTGATACATCATGAAGTCTTATCTGTGACATAAATCATTGATGTAGGCAAAATATGATGTATAAAGGAGCATGGTTTTCAACAGGTTTTTAGAGGGCTCAAAAATACAGAAAATGAAAAGCTGCTTTCTCAGTATACAATATTGATTGATCACCTGCGCTGTATATAATAAAGTCCGTTCCATCAAGTGTCTCGTGCTTACTCAAAATGTGTTGTTGTGAACCAGAGGAGGAAGGAGGTTGAATGCTAACAACTATCTGCAGCTAAGGGGGAAGAATCCTGTTCCCTGTGTCAGGCCTGCCCTTTCAGGTGCTATCAATAAGCTTCAATTATCAACAGGATCCCAGAATATTGCAGACCTGCCTAACTTAAAGAAAGACGGAAAGAATTTGCATGTATATAGCATCTTTCATGACATCACGATGCCCAAAAGTGTTTACAACCAATGAAATGCATTTGAGTGCAGTCACCGTAGTCATGTAGGAAATGCAGTAGCCAGTTTCACAACACCAAGGTCCCATAAACAGCAATGAGCTAATGACCAGATAATCTATTTTAATTATGTTGGTTTAGGGATAAATATCAACCAGAACACCAGGGAGAACTCCCCTGCTCTTTTTCAAATGGTGCCATGGGGTCTTTTACATCCCTTAGAGAGCACACTAGGGACCTCAGTTTAATGTCTCTCAGATTACCGAGTTTTTCAGATTACTGAGTTTGCCACAGAAGTTTGACTCAATTCCAATCTTCCATCACTAGGCATATGAACTTGAACCCAACTTGACTCCTAAAGGAGAATAATCCCTAGTCATGAGATGACTGGCAAACACAGGTTTGAGCCCTCACTAGGTAGAAAGCAAGTATGAGAAACTTCTCATGAGTGGCATGGTGAGCAGTGCACCTATCATAAATGTGTGAATATGTTGCAACCATCTTCCTGACCACAGCAAGGACACAGATCATATCCCATTAAACAGTCATTCCACCAGGATATCATTGGATTTGGAACTATATCAACTGTAGGCACCTTGCATTTTTAATGGTGACTCAGTTAAAAAAAAGTAACAGTTTCGATGGTTAGGAGAAGTGATTTGGCACCAAGATCACACAAATCTCTACACTAACCCCATGTAACGTGATTTGCCGCCATTATATAATGCAGTTTACAACTATTTCACATTATGAAGTTTTAGATTTGTTACATGAGCTTTAAAATGTTTCCATGATAACTGGGTAAATTTTAACAAAAAACTAGTGATTCTGTATTAAATATTAACAATTTAAAGTTTGCAAAAATAAAATGCCAGCTTATAAAGTAGTTAATAACACAAATATGTCTTGGGAGTTATGATTTAGTGAGTGAGCTATGCTGGCTATAATGAGGTTTATTTTGCACAAGCTACCTACTCCATCCCTGGATCTGTGTTTTGTCAAGGATGGACATCATTGAATCATGGAAACTTTAGTACAGAAGGAGGCCATTTAGCAAACCATGCCCACACCAGCTCCAGATTCGACCTATCTATTGTACTCCAAAGGGGTGAAGTGGACAAGCAGAAGGATTTAGGGAGGAAATTTTAGAAAGTGGAACCCTAGCGGCTGAAGGCATGTTCACCCATGTTGGGGTAGGGAGGAAGGAGGTACAAGAGGCCAGCATCAGATAAATGGAGCGCGTGGAGGGGTGGGGGAAGAGAGGTTACAGAGATAGGAGAGGTGAGGCCATGGAGGCATTTCATGACAAGGATGAGAATTTAAGATGTATTTTTAGTATCATAACTTAAAGAACTGGTTGAGAAACCCCAGCTAATACGGTGCTACTACTAGCCTCGTACCTAATAAAACTCTTTTATTTTGGGTGTATTTTGAACATAAAAGACTGCAAATAATCTAAACATGTAAACTGTGTGTTTTTGAATAAAATATCATTTATACACCTATGATACTTCAGATAATATAAAATTGCCTCGGGGGCACTGTGTCTTTAAAAGTATATACTGTAGATATGCGAATACCCAAGTGTAGGTTGGTATAGGGCTAACAGGGCAGCTGACTCCTCACATGCAGAGCATGAACCGCTCCTTGCTGGCAATGTGGAAACAGTTCTGCAATGAGCACACTATTCCACAATTTCATTTAAACAATGACCATCATATTTATTATTGCTTTTTATCAACTCTTTTAACATCAAACCAGGAGTAAGGGGAAGATTTTCTTTAAAAAAAAAGGATTTTTATGGATAATAAGCTTACCTTAGAGCAAATCTTGTCACAATAACCAACTATGGATTTCTACATTGTTTGGCATCAATATGCAGCCAGTTCTTTAATTGCAACAAATGGTTAATAACTAACCAAGCTATCGTATTTTACTGATTTCAATTTACAATTGCAATGCACAACACAAAACTGTAAATAGCAGTGTGTCTAAAGTGTCAATAGTTAGCAACCTTGGAAATATGAGTGAGTGAGAGAGAGAGAAAATAGAGCAAGGAAGAGAGACAGAGAAAAAGAAAGAAATGCTTAGAATTATAGACAATACTAACTGACGAACCACTCACTGTTTGGCAGGTATCAATGAATTCATCAATGGTGACAACCCCATCTTTATTTTTATCCATTTTCTGTTAAAAAGATAAAAGTTAAAAAAAAATTCTATTGTGACATAAAAGACATAATGTTGAGCTACCAGAAACATTCCACTGTAGCATATGGGAATGGTAGAACTGTTGGGAAAACACGTAGAAGGAACAGTAAGCAAAATAGTTTATATTTGGTAACACATTTCTGATTATTTCAATATTTGGAATAATGAAGGTGCTATCAATGCTGCCATAAAACCATGTAGATAACCCAGCAGAGATGGCAATGCACTGTGCCACATGGTAGCAAGATGCAAACGGGTACTTACCATTTCTTATAACGGCAAGCTTCGCCATATTCTTGATACTGGCACTTACCCCACTTGTGCCCTCCAGCACTGCAGTTTAATTTAAAGTAATAGTTAGGATTTACCTTTTCCATTCCCATAACAATCTTATGTACCTCCATGAGATCACCTCTCCGAATATCTCCTTTCCAGGCTGAGAAGCTGCCCAGTCTTTGCTCATAACTCTGACACTGAGGTCAGCTTCTTGTTAATTCGAACTAACCTCCATATATAGTTAACAATGTAAATAGTGCACATAGGGAACACATATCTGATAGCTGATACCATCATTTCTGTTTTAATTGAATAAACAATTTATAAATACATTTGAAAGAATGTTGTAAATCAAACCACTGCAAAATAGCGAATTGCTGCATTTTCATCAGTTTTCTGAATTAAATGTGCTGTGTTTGTGTTCACTATAATATTGTACATCACATACCTGGAAAAAAATTTCAACATGCTGCCTGGGTGTTTCCTCTCTGAGAATAGGATAAGTGTATTTTCCCATCATGTCATAAATAGATTTCATAATATCCAACATCTCCTGTAAGTCATAATGATGAGAAGGCATATGATTAGATGAATGCAAAAAATATCTATTCTACATTGATTACGTACTACAAATAATATTGTACAGCTTTCCAGGCTGCAACCTGCACACATGCCCTTTCCAGAAACCTCGGCTTGTCTTTTCTGCCGGGGTGGGTTTGTAGTGACCCTGACCCTGCTCTTTTTTCCTGGGTTGGGGCTCATTGTGAATACAGGATAGGCTCCTGGTGGGAAGTCAGCCACCAAGAGGGAGCCCACTACTGCCAGAGAGAAAGAAGTCTTTGGTGCCTGGTGTCGTGGCAGTAGAGGTGGGGGTTGGGAAATCGCTTGGTTTCCAGATCCTCGCTGTTATTTACTTGCAGCAGTGGCAGTGAAGAAGTAGTCGACTAGCTTCCTTAGAGCAGTGCAAGGAGGAAAATTCACAGTCAGGGTAGGGATGCAGCAGTAGGCATTCCCACCTGATTCCCATAGACTTTCCGCCACTTTACAAGCTGAGGAAAATCCAGCTGGACATGATAAAGACTCCAATCAAATGCAGGACGCTGCTCAGCTGTAGAAAGTTCGCATGATCTGAGGTGTGACACAGATGTTCCTTCTTCTCTAAATGCTAGGAGTTCTGAGATAGCGCTGCATCTGACAAGTGCCCCATCTGAGTAAGAGTAAAATGAAACTTATCCTAGTGCAGCAGGTGGATATAACAGCCAGGGACCGATGTGTGTAACTCAGTGGTGACCAAATATTTGTTAGTTGATCTTTGTTACTGGACCATCCAAAACAATTAAAGCGATCAAACCTCAGTGTATTCCTGATCTAGTAAAGCCAGGGAAATGATGGCACAATTTTATATCATAGCCCATTATCACCCTATGACAACTTTCCATAACATTTTGACTGGAGAAGTATGTGATAATAGGCAACATCGGCACAGGACAGACTTGAGAAATTGTTCAGCAGACACTACTCATCTCTGAAGAAGTACGCCTTCTCCTAGCTGATGAAGATCAAGTGTTCTTTTCTAGTTATAAAGTTTCAAAACCCCTAAGCCATTTCCTATTTATTGTTGAACTGTCCTTGTTTTACATTATATCAGTGGTCTGTTTACATCTTTGTACATTAAAGCGCTTTGGTTAGTCAAAAATTAACCAAAGTGTAATATTTAGAGATATGCAAAGCTTTCCACACAAAACTAAAGTGTTGCCCTAAGTGTTTACTTAATCATTTACATTCCACTAACCTTCCCCTTTTTCAACTGTATTTAACCTCGATAGAACGCCTGCCTTAATTGTCATCTTATTTCACTGTGACCTTTAATAAGAGCTGATCAAGGGTTTCACCCAAAACTTTAACTACCTTAGCTAAAACTTTAACTGTTTCAGATTCTGGCCATCCTACTCTGCAATTTCTGCATGTCCCATTTTCATTTCTGATTTCCAACAATTATAGAATCATAGAAATTACAGCACAGAATGAGGTAATTTAGCCCATGTAGCTATTACCAGTGTTAGCTAGAATCATAGAATGGTTACAGCACAGAAGGAGGCCATTCGGTCTATTGAGCCCGTGCCAGCTCTCTGCAAGTGCACTTCAGCTAGTCCCACTCCCCCGCTCTTTCCCCGTAGCCCTGAATTTTTTTTTTCTTCAGGTACTTATCCAATTCCCTTTTGAAAGCCATGATTGACTCGGCCTCCACCACCCTTTCAGGCAGTGCATTCCAGATCCTAACCACTTGCTACGTAAAAAAGTTTTTCCTCATGTCGCCTTTGGTTCTTTTACCAATCACCTTAAATCTGTGTCCTCTGGTTCTCAACACTTCGCCAATGTGAACAGTTTCTCTCTATCTACTCTGTCTAGACCCCTCATGATTTTGAACACCTCTATCAGATCTCCTTTCAACCTTCTTTGCTCTAAAGAGAACAACCCCAGCCTCTCCAGTCTATCCACGTAACTGAAGTCCCTCATCCCTGGAATCATTCTCATAAATCTTTTCTGCACCCTCTCTAAGGCCTTCACATCCTTCCTAAAGTGCGGTGCCCAGAATTGGACACAATACTCCAGTTGAGGCCGAACCAGTGTTTTATAAAGGTTCATCATAACTTCCTTGCTTTTCTACTCTATGCCTCTATTTATGAAAATGAGAAGTCGCGACTTCTCATTTTTGTCCACCCCAGTCCAACGCCGGCATCTCCACATCATGACCTCTATTTATGAAGCCCAGTATCCCGTATGCTTTTTTAACCGCTTTCTCAACCTGCCCTGCCACCTTCAACGATTTGTGCACATATACCTCCAGGTCTCTCTGTTCCTGCACCCACTTTAGAATTGTACCCTTTAGTTTATATTGCCTCTCCTCGTTCTTCCTATCAAAATGTATCACTGCACACTTTTCTGCGTTAAATTTCCCCGTTTCCCTGTGTTAGCTCTTCAACTGGATCGATCTACTTCAATTCCATTTATCTGTCCTTTCTCCATATACTTTTATATTCTTCCTTTTCAAATGCTTACCTAATTCCCTTTTAAATTATAAGACAACATTTTTTGAGACCCTGCACCATTGGTGAGGGTTTTTTGCAATGGGCAGATTTTCAGAAAATTGTAGGCTGTGCAACCACAACTTTCCTCAGACACCCATGGCAAATGGTGGGAAGCGGTGTTCCACAAGGATTGGTGTTGGGACCACTGTTGTTCACCATTTGCATAAATGATTTGGACTTGAGTATCGGAAGTACAATTTCATAATTTGTAGATGACACCAAATTGGGGGGGGGGGGGTGTAGTTAATATAGAGGACTGACAAAATACAGGAAGACATTAATAAACTTGCAGAATGGACATGTAATTGACAAATGAACTTCAATATAGATAAGTGTGAGGTAGTATATTTTGATAGAAAGAATAAGGAGGCCACATACTTGTTAGAAAATAGAAGTTACTGAACACAGGTCATTCCTAATTTCCTTAATATATTTGAAGCTAAAATGTTCTGAACATTATAAAATCCAGTACTACAATTTATTTTGATCCTAAGTTAATTAATACAGAATGGAAGTCTGTAACAATGACATCAGCTATCAATTGAACCTTCTCCCTGGTGCATTAACCTTTCTATTGATTGAAATAAAATGTCCCCAGGAAGCCACAAACATATATTAATGCTTTCATCATTGCAGTTGACATTTTTTTTTGGATATTAGATGGCAAAGGAACAGGATGCTGCCAGAGGCAACTGTGACAAAGATAGATGTCTCATGAATTTGATCTTGTTAGGTGCTGGGAATAGAGAATAACCTGGACAAATCGACTGGAGTCTTATGAATGTGTCACAGACTTTCTCCAATTTTGTGCCTGAAATTGGATGGGATAGTAGAGGAAAACAGGGTACAATTGGTTGGTGAGGGCTACTTCGTGTCACCACCTGGACCTCAATTTAACTCCCTACATGTGCAAAGAGATGGCCGCTGGCCACCCTTTCCCTTCCCACCACAAGTAAATATCAGCAAGGGCAGGGCCCGGGTTCTAGGCTGATCTCGCACCTTACTGCCACTGTCTCTGCCAACCTCAGATACTGTTAGGGGAATGATAGAATAAGTCCCTGAGGCAGCAGTAGTAAGTTCCTAAAGTGGACTGATGGAGGGAGAGGGCTAGAGATGATTCACTGCTGGATTTTGGTGGGAACATTTTGGGATTGAGGTGGCCCTCTGCCTCCTTGTGCTGGATCATGTGAAGGCCTTGTAACTGACTCTGCCACATCCACTGTTGTATGTGGCTGCCCGATCCTGCCTGCTATCTGGCACATGTACTGTCATTTGAAGGAGCAGGGGAGGGGTAGTCAGATGTGGTATCACCCTGAGATGAAGCAGTCTTATCCACTACTAACTGAGCAGTTACGAGTCTGACATGAAGATTTTTAAGTTGGCTGTTTTATCTGCAGTTTACAGAAACCCTGAACCAAACATAAGCAGAACATTTTCTTGGCAAGCTGGTTATGCATCAATTAGGATTTAGCTTTAACGTTTCACTGGTTCGAGCAGTATCATTTCCCATCCATACAGTTACCTGTGAGTGGGGTTCATTCTAATTAGAGGCAGTTGCAGATACTCACAGTAAAGATACTATGCCATCTTAAAGGAGAGGCAAGGAGACATTGGGGTATTTACTCAATTATAGAAACACCTTACAAAAGCCGAAGTAATTACCAAAGTAACAGGTTTAGTGAATGATGACAATACAAATCTTCTCTGTAATTTAGATTTGGTGGTAATATTCTCCATTGTGATCTGCTTAAAGTGCTGTATAAAGGTCATCTGTTTATTCATCATACAGTTTGTTGGAGGTACAACAATTAATGGTGCATAGTAAGAGATTTTATGTATTAAATGGAATCCATCAGTCTTACTGAATCTCATTCAAAAGCTGAGAAAGAATCAAGGCAGTGAGTCAAAACATTCTGGAGAATCTCCACACATTACTAAACATAAGAGCGAGTGGGAATCCAATTCATTCTGTGTTATTGCCAGTGTGCCAAGAAACTCTTTTTCAACACATATAAATTCTCTGTAAGGAAAGTGCATTGAATATTTTACCTCCTTAGTTACATATCCATCCTTATTTATGTCATATAAATTGAAAGCCCATTTAAGCTTATCCTGTATCGTTCCTCGAAGTAAAACAGAAAGACCCATAACAAAATCCTGAAATGACAAAGAATTAGGAGTTTAAGAAATGTTCAACCTATCTATTATATATTAAAAACTGTGAGTGATTTCAACATTCTAATGGCATTGCATTTGTAGGTGGCTCTGTGAGAGTACATTGTACCACCTAACATTATGTGACGGTCAATCAATTGAGCTCAAGCTCTTTGTCAATTCTAAATGCAGTACTTAATATTCACCACAGGGTGGCATTGTAGCAGTGCATTTCCTGGAGAATGGCAGACAGCTTGCTAAAGCAAACTGGAGGCTTACCTCAGGGCCCACAGAAATCCATCTTTTTGCATATTTCCTTCGGTTTTTGCCGACTATTGTGGGTTCCACTCCTGGGGCCCATTTTGCTTTCTAGATCCTTCTCTTGAACAGCAGTATTGGTCGCTGTTGCTGTGCCATTTTTCCTCCCAGCGTTTATTAAATGGCTACCCTGGCCACTGGGCCATTTCGCCTATTGCTGCTGGCTGCTTAGCTGTCCTTGTTTGATTGCTTGCCAGCCAGTCGACTGGTCAGCCTGTCTGTCTGCCAGCCTGCATGTTGTCCTCACCAGACTTACAGTACTGTGGCACTGTCACTCGCTGCCAGCCCCCCACAGTCACCCACACCCCGCCCCCCAGCCCTGTGGTAACCAGAGGCAGAAGCCAGTTATCATGCTGCATCTTCCTGTTCCCGCCGATCAGTCTCTTGATGACTCCAATCTATGTTTAATAAATTTCTCCAGAAAAGCATTCATCATTATTTAATTAATTCTTCCCAGAATAGCCCTGATCTTTATTTAATTGACACAAGATTAACATTAAGTGTTGCTTAAATCTTGTTAAGTTAGCATTTGTGCTGCCAAGTGCAGTATTCACAAACCAAATTAAGCAATGTGCTTGTACCTATACTATCCATTCCTCTCAGAATTTAAAAAACTTGTTACATCTAGTTAGTAAAATCCACTATCACCTGATATATGATTCTCCTTTACCCACTGGAAACGGAACTTCTACCTATTCATGGGATATCACCAGAACCCCACAGCAATTTTCTGGGCTGGCTGGCATTAGTTGATACGCAAGGTGGGTTTTCTGCTTACCACCAATGGGACGGAGGGGATGCAGTGCTGCTGCAGCACTTAAACTGGTTGCAGCTACTTAAAGGGCCAGCAGCACACCAAATTTGGTAAGACTTAAAAATGAATAGCGCCGAGTTCCCAGATTCTTGGATTGTTCCATGGACATTCTGTTGGCAGAGATAAGGGCAAAGAGAGGCCGGCTCGTCAGCACCCATGGCAGGAAGTCTTAGTAGAGTGTGGTAAAAGCAAGCATGGAAGGAGGTGGCACAGGCAATCAGTGCCAGCTCCACCACTGAACGCATAGCTACACAGTGCTGGAAACAGTGTAATTACCTCACAAGTTTGGCTAAGATAAGTGAAGTCACGAGAACCCATGCACACCCTGAAAAAATACTAGAAGCATGACTCACACTATTCCTTCCATGCCATCACAGTGTAAATGACAAGAAGGATGAATATTCACAAGGCACCTTACGCCCACACACACATTGCTTTCTTCCCATTCCACTATGCTTTGTCCCAGTGCCTGAGGTCAAGAGGTGGTAGCGGTAGACTCAAAGGCAAAGAGATTGCTGTAGTGCCCGCATTGAACAGACAGCACACTATGAAGTGAACTACTATTGAGTAAGAACAGTGCTTCTAAAACAGGAATTTGACAAGAGTGGAATGCAATGGTGAGTAGTAGTAAGTAACGGGTAAGTAGTTCAGGACCGTGTTGAAGCTGATTTTCATTTTGGGCATGGGCGGTAAACTGACGGTTACAGATTGGCTCTTTGTTATACACCCCCCAACAGTTTTCAGTTCCACTGAAGTCAATGGAAAGGAAAATTGAGCCAGGCGTCGAATAGGTAGTTGATCCTCAACCGTCAGTTTTCTGCCCATGCCCAAAGTGAAAATCACCCTCCCTGTGTTTTATAGTGTGTTTTTATTTCCCTCTTTAACTCAATCTATATTGGTGCAACTGATAGTGAACAGGTAGAAGGTGGATCATTACTCACTGTCTAGATGTTGAATAATCTACTATGTAGTCGGGCTAACTGAGCAGCTGAATTGGTTTGTGACCCTAATTTGTTAGCAGTATAAAAAGATATTAGCAAGAGAACACCACGGAATGAGCTGGTAACACAGTGAGGTGGGAACAGAATGAGAACATTACTAATAAAATGGGAATTTGGCTAGAGTGGGAATTAGGAGCAGAAGGAGAAGGAGATGTGCAATAGTTTATTTGAAGTTATCAATAGATTAAGAATATAAACCTATAACTTAACTAACATTTGTAGTAAGAATAGCAGCACAGGTATGGACAGTTGTGCAGTTCCTGCTGGATATGGGAGTTTTTAAAAGCAGATGTTATCTCAGACAAACACATCTGTGGGATGTGTCTCCAACTGACATTACTTGAGCTCAAGATCTCAGAACTTAATTGCCTTCCCTCCATTATAAGGTTAGAAGTGGGGATGTTCGCTGATGATTACACAGTGTTCAGCTCCATTCACAATTCCTCAGATAATGAAGCAGTCCATGCCCCCATTTACCCGCAGTGTTGCGGCTCAGGGTAGGGAACCTCACTTACTGGTGGAAAATTTTGATGGGCTTGTTTTGGAGAGGCCTGAAAATGGGCAGGTTTATTAAGGAGAATCCAGCCCATATTTTCGGATGTTTTGCACTTTTACTTCCACCTAGAGTGCTGTGAGTTCCCACAGTACGAGAACTGAATAAAAATCCATGGATATGAGTGAAACATTACAACCTACATTATGCAATTATGACTGACTGCATTGCCCAGATGACATTTCCGTGATTGTACTTGGATGCTCTAGTCCACCAGTTGCAGCTTAACTAACCTGTTAACATATGTACTACCCTTGTCTTTCAGTATTTTAAAGGTTTGGATCACATTCCCTCCCAATCTTCTTTTCTGTAATCAAAATAGGTTGAAATTTTTAAAGCCTTTCTTCATAACTTCAAGGAATGAAAGTTCTCTTGTAACAAAAAAATGGAAGAATACTTGGAATTAATGATTCACTAATGGAATCAGGTGACTACGCACATACATTGAAGATGACTTAAAAATAGATTAACTGTGAAGAGGACTGTATGCTACTATAGAAGGACATATCAGCCCATGTAGTTTGGGCAGATAGATGAATGAATTTTTTTACACAGAGGATAATGTTAGGACAATGGATCCTCTACCAGAAACAATAGTTGAACAGAATCCATAATTTAAAAGGAAAGTAGATAACTCTTTGAAAAAAAAATGTAAAAGTTATGGTGAAAGGGGAGGGAAAGTAACTGAGTGACTAATTGTAATGGGACAAATAGCTTCCTTATGAACTGTAAAATTTTAAGATAAATGAGTAATTTCTGAGAATGTGATTTCATTAATGGGTTGTTAATTTGCAGGAAATAGGCATTTTTCTGTTTTCATTAAAAGAGGAATTCTGCCTTCCCCCCTCCCCCCCCATTTTAAGTCTCACAATCAATATTGTACTTCTCTGAACTTTCCCCGATGCCTTTTTGAAAATAGGGCACCCAAAATTATGCATAATTTTCCATCTGGCCTTACAATAAGTAAAGGGGAGGTGCATTGATGCAACAGCACCTCATTGTCAATCCAGTTTGACACTACTAGAAACAGATGACTGAGCCTCAGCACAGGGAGAGAGTGAGAAGATTCTCAGGCGCAGCTCTGGAGGCACTGGTGGTGGCCGTGGAGAGGAGGCCCATACATCCAGAAGGCTGTGGCAGGAGATAGCCGACTATGTGACGGCCAGCACTGTGGTCCCCAGGTCGTCGATCCAATGCCGCAATAAGTTTAATGACCTCACACGGCAGATCAAGGTGAGTGAAGGCTTCAACAAATGCCATATCCCACCATCTGCACTACAAGCCTCACACACTGCTCAATGCATCACACCCCCATCACTCACCTACCACAAGTCATGGAGGCCGTGGCAACCGCTGAGGTTGAAGCCCTTGGGGACAACACCAGTATGCTCATTCCTATTCCTTCTTCTCACATCCCACTTCCCCCTCATCCCACAATCTCTTCTCACTTACAAGCTGCTGATGCTGTATGCGTGCATATCTTGCCTTCTCCCCTCCCTCCCCTCACCATAACCCAACTCTTGAGCCTTTTTACTTGCAGATAATCAAGACCAAGCACCAGCCCAGCCTCTCGCTGAGGCTATGGAGGAGAGCAAGGGGGGAGAAGAAGACACAGCGTCACTGCATCTGTCACTTGCAGCCACCAGCTCAGAAACTGGCACTGCGCGTAATTTAGAGGGTACTGTAGAAGCGGGATCTGCACAGGGTGAGGCACCGGGCACGAGTGGGCTGCAGCAAGGCCAGGGGAAAAGGGTAGCTCGGGGGCCAGCTTCCCGGAGGGCGAGTTCGCATGCGTGTTCTGCTGCACACGACTCACATGAGGCCCTCGATGGGGCACTCTTCAGAAGAAGTCACTCCATCAATGCCCTTGCTGCTGCCTGTCAGCCAACCAGCCCTGACTGCTGTCGCCCATGTCGAGGTGGTGCAGCCTACAGCCGGGCCTTCTAGGTCCAGAGCTGCTCGAGGTCATCCTGTAAGGCCATCTGAAGTTTCCCCCACGGAAACTCAGCAGCCTTCCACCAGCCATCCTACAGCCACTGGGGGAGCACTTCGTAGGAGCATTAGATCAGGAAAGGGCACCCGAGCGACAGGCACCAAGGGATTGCACAAGGGTGATTAGTTGATATAGTATGTGTAAATTGATTATTGGAAAATTTTATAATTTTGTTTGGAATCTTTTGTGGTGGCTCTCATTTCAGCTTTATGCCCAGGAAGACGCTGTGATATTCCATGACAGAGGGATGGTATGATGGGGATGTGGTGAGCAACGGGGATCTGGGGTTTCATTCATTGGAATCGGAGTCTGATGAGCTGTTCACGGACAGCCCGTCCGGAAGGGGGACTGGCTGCCTCCCTCCTCCCTTACTCCTCATTCTCTTCCTCTTGCTCCTCTTCCTCCTCATCTCCCTGAGGTGGTCCCGCAATCCCTGCTGGCAAGGGCTGCGCCCTCATGAAGACCTCGATGGGGAGGCCTTCAGAAGAAGGGTGATGGGCATGCACACTGAATTACTAGGTGCAATAGCTAGCCTGCCAAAGAGCCTCTTGGCAATGTCAAGGAGCATGGAGGAGTCCACCTCCAACATTGCATGGGGCTTTGCGCAGAGCTTGAAGCCCAGGATTTCTAGGCTGGAAATCATGGAAAACTCCCAGAGAGTTGCCTGCCATGAAATGGGACACCTGCTCAGCCGAGTACTGGAAGGCTCCGCCCGAGCGGTCAAGGCAGCGGAACCGTTGCTTCAGCAGCCCGATGGTCTGCTCGGTGATGTTCCTGGTGGAAGCAAGGCTCTCATTATGAGAGTGCTGGACACAAGTGGTGGGGTTGCAGAGGGGAGTCATGAGCCAGGTGCAGAGTGGATAGCCCTTGTCGTCAAGCAGCCACCCTTGAGTGTGATGTGGTGACTGGAAGGTTGCTGGCACACCAGACTGGTGCAGGATGAAGGCATCATGACTGCTGCCAGGAAAGCGGGCACTGACCATCAGGAAGTGCTGTCTGGTCGCACAACAACTGCACATTAAGTGAGTGTTAGCCTTTGCTGTTACGGAAGATCTTAGAATTGTTATGCGGTGCCCGCAAAGCCACGTGGGTGCAGTCGATGGCACCATGCACCATGCTATCCTGGCAAAGTCACATGCACGTGCTTCCTGCTTCTCTCTGCTCAGAGAAAATAAAACGTAGTCCCCTATCCTGGTGTACAAAGCCTCAGTGACCTCCTGGATGCAGAGATGGACGGCGAACTGTGAGATGTTAGCTATGTCTCCTGCTGCAGACTTGAAGGATCCACTGGCAAAGAAATTGAGGGCCACAGTGATCTTAAGGGCCACTGGGAGAGCTGAGGCTGCCCTGCTCTCAGGCTGCAGATCTGGTTGCAGGAGGTGGCAGAATTCTGTGACCACCTCCTTGGTGAAGCGGAGCCTCCTAATACACTGCTCCTCGCTGAAGTGGATATAAGAGAAATGCTCTTGGAAGACCATAGGTGGGTAAGGCCTCCTGTTGAGAGCCCTCCTGGCCTTCCTCCTCCTCCTTTCTCTGTGAGCATCTTCTCTTCTTCGCTGCCTCCGCTCCCTCTCCCTAAGATACTCGAACACGAGGGGGACTGCCAGTAGAGCCCCCATGACTGTGAGCAAGTGTTGTGAGCAGAAGCCTTTAAATAAGAATGAAGGTGTTCTCCACTTGCACCAACACTCCGTGTTACCTTAGGACCTTGAAAGAAGTTTATAAAGCTACAAAAGTTGCAGAAAGTTCCACAGAGCCAGTCATACTGCAGAAACATGTCAGCTGCAAGTAGTTGCTGATGATTCCTTTAAATAATGCTGCTGGAGCCTCCTTCCTGATTGTCAACGCTTGCTCAGCTGGTCACAGTTAAGGCCTGCCGGTAAGTGGAGCGGTGATGTTGAAAATGGCAGATTGGGCGTCAAGTGAGCGTTGCATACTCACTGATGTCACAATCTGCATCATCTACATGGCCGAAAATGGCGGGACCCACTGGCAGCGGGCAGAAGTGCAGTAACTGATGGCGCAAAACTCCTTAATTTTTAGCTGTAGGTCCCTTCCTGATACACTGTATGATTTTACCCAAATCGCTACTCTGCTCTACAGCCTTGACTTTTCTCTTTAGACTTATAAATTTACCCTTAACTGAACCATTCCCCCCCCCACCCTTATTAGTTTAAAGCCCTATCTACCACCCTAGTTATTGGATTCACCTGGACACTGGTCCCAGCCCAGTTTAAGTGAAGTCCATCCCAATGGAACAGCTTCCTCTTTCCCCAGTACTGGTGCCAGTACCCCATGAATTGAAACCCCTGCCTCCCACACCACTCCTTCAGCCAAGCATTTAACCTTCTAATCTGTTTGTCCCTATGCCAATTTGCGCATGGCTCAGGTAGTAATTCAGAGATTATTACCTTTATGGTTCTGCTTTTTAATTTGGACCCTAGCTCCTCAAACTCCTTCAGCAGAACCTTATTCCTAGTTCTACCTATGCTGTTGGTTCCTACGTGGATCACAACAACTGGATCCTCCCCCTCCTGCTTCAAGTTCTTCTCCAGACGCATGGAGATGTCCTTAACCCTGGCACTGGGCAGGCAACACAGCCTTTGGGACTTCCAGTTGCGGCTGCAGAGAACAGTACCTATCCTCTTGACTATACTGTCCCCTACCATTACCACATTCCTTTTCACTCCCCCCACTTGAATGGCCTCCCACTGGTGCCGTTGTCAATTTGCCCATCCTCCCTGCAGTCTTTGTTCTCATTCACACAGGTAGCAAGTACCTTGTACCTGTTGGCCAAGGGCAAAGGTTGAGGCTCCTCCACCAATGCATTTGATACATCTGAATCATTGCTGTGATAAGATGTTTTGAGTGTACTTCACTGGAAGACATGTTGGGGAATTGATGAGCCCAGATTATTCACTCATTTCTTGCTTGCATTGCCCCTGCTGATTCTTCTATGCTCCAAACTCTCCTGTGTTACTGTGAAGGGAGCTGCAGTAATAGCCTGACATTGTTAGCTGGATAGGTGGCAGGGTAAGCGCCTGGAAGACTAACATGGGACCATTATTCGAGGAACCATATGTTGAATAGGATCAAAAATTATAGCAGATCCTCTTAGCAAGGGTTTCAAATATTGGGGCTGACTAAATATATGCACAATGTTCAGATTCAGTAAATTATATAAAAAAGTGACACTCACCTCAAAACTCACTGAACCATTGTGGTCTGTGTCAAAGGCATTAAACAGAAAGTGTGCATATGTGGATGCATCTGGAATGGAAAAAAAGTAACTCTCAACAATTCAGTTAAAACATGTTATGTGCTATAAAACTTCCAATTGCGATGAATTTTATTTCATCAGATTTGATATCAAAGTGAATTGACACAATATTAGACCCACAAAACTAAAGAGAACAAACAGGAGCCTGACTGTCTCGTATCCGGCATATTTTCAATTTCATGTTGCAAAGTAAATAGACGTTCTAACTCATCACATTTTTGGTCACTGTCATTTTCATTATCACTATTAAATGTTGTCAAGAGCTGTTAACCAGAAAAATAATTCTTTTCTTGAGTTGATAGACATTATTATGTTTATTGTGCCAACAAAATAATGAATTGTCCATCACTTAGTGACTGCCGCTTCTGTGTTAGTTACATGCATTGCTAAGATAAGGCTGGTCTACAGTTTTTGGGAATATCTGAAGAATGTTAAGTAGTGTGCGGCTAATATAGTTGTTAAATATCATGGGGCTGAAATTCCTTAAGGGTTGCACCGGTCTGGGAATTTACGTATAGGGCGGAAACTCCGTCTGACCCTTACTTGGGCACCTGTGTCAGTGGGAGATGGGCTGAGGATGGGGACTCCCAACACTGGAAGGCCTTGTGCCTATGGTGGCCAATTCAGATTGGACATATGCCCTGGAGGTTTGATCATGTGACAAAAGATCATATGACGTCTGAACACATGATATGTGATCACATGACACTTGTCTACAATTTGCAACTTACCTCTAACTGTTCTGTCCAAGAAGAAATCCTTTCATTCTGTTTCTCCATGTTTGGAACTTTCCCAGGTTGCCTGTCGTTTTACCAAGAATATTCAGGAACCCTCCACACCCCTAGTACAACCCTCCCCCTAAGCCATTGAAACATCCCCTTTTAAATCTACAGTGTTCTTTTTGGAGCTTCATTCCGCTCCCTCAGCTGCGAATTCTTCAAAATAATGTGTAAAATATGTTAATAGTGATGCATCAAACTTCTGAAGACTTACGTCTAAACAGTCACGTTAATTGAAAAACATATCTATCAAAATAATTTCTTGTGGAACTATCTGACAGCTCTAACACTAAGCATTTCTGGATTTCAAGATACAACCTGCATTAAATGCTTATTTTCCCATATCTTCTGTAAACAGTTGTGTAAAAGCAGTTTTCCCTTTTAAAACTAAACAACTTTGTAAAAGCAACGGAATTGTGTTTGGATCTCCTCGATAACAGAGTGACAGTCAATTAATCCATTCCCACTCTCTTAGCCCTTTGGCAAGTAAAAGCAAAGTGAAATTATGATTTTTTAAATATATAAAATGTGATTTAAACAGGTCAAAGCAGCCAATGGGCATGGGATAATGTCAGCATAGAGAGTGCAAACCTTATTCTGCACATAAAGAATTCCCAACTGTATTTGTAGCTACAACCCATCTAGTGCAGTTGCAGGAACGAGTGAGAGCCTATCTCCAGTGGAATGAGGTATATTAGCTTTTTTGCTGTCCTCGTTTATTTCTATAAGGTAGTTTAACTTTCAGAAGAACTAATTTTCTCCAGTTTCCAGGGGGACAAATTTTACCTCCTGCAAATTAGAATTTTGATAACAAGAAATGTTAATGTCAGCTCTTTGCTGCCATACAGAAAAAATTAGAATGAGTTACTAAATTCACCAGCTGACATACAAAGAGCTCCTTCTGTGGCTGAGTGCCAGTTTTCTCTAAAATGGATAAGGCATATTCTAGCATGTCGTCCATTCTGGGTAGGGACATCGGACAACAAGCCCTCAGAATCATGGAACAGATCCTATTAAAATTGAGACTGGGGAGAACCATGCTTAGAGCAGAGAATGCGGAGCAGGGCGGGGCCCATAATAAATGAAATAAACAGCACCAAGCGGGTACACAAGGTACCAGAAACTCATGTACAATGTCACAAACTACCAACCACCTCCCAATTTGCTAGACTTAAGAGATTTGTAAATTGAAGTAGTTTATTTTATTCGGAGTGTTTCAATCGATACCTTGAATTAATTATTACCGCGAGTTCCCTGATTGCAGTTCGGGCCCATCTCTGACCCGCGAGAAGTGAAAGTACACAGGCGCAAATCATAAATGCAAAGTAATTTTCTTCCTGGTTATTGGCAGCAGTGCCCGGGAGATCAGTCCTCCATTGCTGGAGACTCCAGGACAGGGTTGCCAACCCTGCCACACACACAGGCACAGGGTGGCAATTTAAACCCCATTTCATACCCCATTTCAATAGAAAAATTACAGGGGATTAAAATGTTTTCAGTGTGTGGGGCAGGGGGTAGAGGAAGGTCCAGAAGTGATTTCAAACCACTTCATTCCCAAAATGACCTGATAGTTCCCTCACAGGTAGGCTACAGACTTAAGAAAAGGTACAGTGAAAGATGGGCAGGGGAGGCAAATGGGAAAAGGAACTGATTAGAATAGAAAAGTTTTTTTTAAATTCGTTTTTATGGGACGTGGGCGTCACTGGCAAGGCCAGCATTTATTGCCCATCCCTAATTGCCCTTGAGAAGGTGGTGGTGAGCTGCCTTCTTGAACCACTGCAGTCCGTGTGGTGAAGGTACTCCTACAGTGCTGTTAGGGAGGGAGTTCCAGGATTTTGACCCAGCGACGATGAAGGAATGGCGATATACTTCCAAGTCAGATGGTGTGTGACTTGGAGGGGAACTTGGAGGTGGTAGTGTTCCCATGCATCTGCTGCCCTTGTCCTTCTAGGTGGAAGAGGTCGCGGGTTTGGGAGGTGCTGCCGAAGAGGCCTTGGCGAGTTGCTGCAGTGCATCTTGAAGATGGTACACACTGCAGCCACGGTACGCCGGTGGTGGAGGGAGTGAATGTTTAAGGTGGTGGATGGGGTCCCAATCAAGCGGGCTGCTTTGTCCTGGATGGTGTCGAGCTTCTTGAGTGTTGTTGGAGCTGCACTCATCCAGGCAAGTGGAGAGTATTCCATCACACTCCTTACTTGTGCCTTGTAGATGGTAGAAAGGCTTTGGGGAGTCAGGAGGTGAGACACTCGCCACAGAATACCTAGCCTCTGACCTACAAGTACTTACCTGAAATGGTTACTGTTGCAGCCAAAGTACAAACAGCTATTGGGCCGAAAATTGATCTCGGTGCGCGAGAGTACGCACTGCGTACTCTCGCGTATTCCCACTCCAATTGCCGGTTTTCTGCATGCCCTGCGCATGCGCTGAAAACCGGCAATTGCTCTTCCGAAAAGGGGGCGGGGCCGGAGTGCATCGCGTGCGCGCTACAGGCTGCGCGCACGCTGTGCACTTCATGCTTTGGACGCGCAGGTAAGTACTGAAGATTTTGGAAATGTAAAAAGGAGGAGTAAGACCCGCTTTTAAGAAGGTAAGTAGTGAATTAAGTATTTTTTTGAATTTTTTTTTACAGGTATATCTTTTTTATAGACTTTAAAGACAGGTAAGTTTATTTTTATAACTTTTTAAAAGATTTTAAATTTTTTCAAAAATTTAATTTTTTATTTAAAATGGTTAATTTAATTAACTATACTTATTTTATTAATGTGATGGGTTTTTTTTTAAATTTAATTGAGGTTTAGCTGTTATTTTGGGGGGGTGTAAGATTCATAAGTCTCTCAGCCATGCTGTGAGACTTATGAATGGAAGATGGTGTGCTGCCATTGGCTCTAACTGAGTCACGTGATCCCACAGCTCGCACGAATTAACTACGCCGCTGGGATACGCAAGCCCAGCACAGCTGATGTCTGGAACATCAATTTCGTGCGAGCTGGATCAGAAAAAGCATAAGCGAGGTGAGACATCGCGGGAAAGGCTTACCCCCGCGGGAACAGAGCGAGATCAATTTCTGGGCCATTATTTAGGATCTTTACTGCCTACGGTGCTCACACAGGCGCCAGCACAGCCAAACCTGCGAGCAAAATCCCTCCCCCGCCCCCATGCATATTGGCCTCCACACCAGCCTGTCAAAATTCTGCTTCCTCTCATTGACATTGTGCTACCCATTAACTCCACTTCCCTATTTTCCCACGGGTTGCTCGCAGCAGTGCCCGGGAGATTAATCTATCATTCCAGGAGATTCCCGGACAATCTGGGAGATTGTCAACCCTTCTTGTGCCCTTGGCCTATAGGTGACCCAGCGTGAAATTGGAGCCTGGCGTGCTGAAGGAGAAGAGGCATAAATCCTCCAATCCTGATGGATATGGGCTTCACCTGGGGGATGGAGGGGAGTTGAGGCCAGGATTGGGGCCTGGACCCCTGAAGTTGATGGGTGTAGGAGCCGTTCCCTTACAAAGGGCATTGTGGGGTTTCCTTTTTGTTTCCATCAGGGGGCGGCATCCCCCTTGTGCTAACAATTTACACAGCACTATGTAGTCTCCTCAGGCTGATGTGCCCCCTCAGTGCCAAAGGCCTGCATTTTCTTGCCCTGCCTCTGACTCCACCGACTTTGGCGGATTCAGTGGTGTTATGCTGTGGTCAGGCGCATCATTGCACTTACATCAGGATGTACCCGCCCATGCATTTTTTGGTCTTATGTTTTTCCCAGCCTCCTTATCCTGAAAGCATCTACTTTGCATTTAAAAAATATCATTCTCAGGATGTGGGTGACACTGGCATGGTCATATTTATTGCCCATCCCTACCTGCCCGGAAAATGTGGTGGTGGGCTGCTTCCTTGAACTGCTGCAGTCCTTGTGGTGATGGTGCTCTTACAATGGTGGTAGGTAGGGAATTCCAACATTGAAGAATGACATTGTATGTCAAAGCATAGTAAACTGTTTTTAAGCAGTTAAAATTCAAATTTTTCTGAACACTTTATAATTGTTTTAAACAATTGTTATATTAAGAGTTAGATGTCCCCAACACTTGATAGAATTGCTGCAGAATTTAAGTGGGCTTGATACAGATAACTGGTCTCTGAAATGCTGCAAAATTCTAGGTGCCATGAATTTAAGCAAGTTCTAACTGTTCTAATTTAATGTTCGCACACATGCAATTTCCAGAATGTTTACTGATCATTTGTACTGAACACTACAGATTGGCCTCGTACAAAATGCCACTCATCATCACTCATTGTGAATTTCTTACCAAAAGTTGCTAGTTCTTGCTTAGCAATCACACCAGGTCGCTTTGAGTATGACATGGAACAAGATGATTAGGTGGAGAGTGGCTCACTGGTGCTGGCGAGTGACTACACGGTCCCTGAAAGTCTGAAAGTTCTATAATGAGGTAAGTGAGTTATGACAGTCTGTCGCACCAGTGAGCCATTACTGTTGAGATCAATCAGGGAAAAGTAGGAGGGATGAACAGCAAATCTGCAAAGCAATCCATACTGGTCAGAACTGGATAGAATTTAGTTTGGCGTCAGATGTAGGGGCATGAACACCTCAGGTTTCTGACAGGTCAAAATTTTAGGCCCTGATTTTAATTGGGGGGCCAGTTTTTGGCAGTTGAGTTTTGGCTTCAGTTCAAAACTCACCCTCTGCAGAAAAAATGTGGCCCGGGGTATTTTAACTCCGAGTCTTATTTAACTGCTGGGCAGGAAGACGAAGGGAAGCAGCGGATATTTGCATGGCCCGGAGGCCACTCGCCAAGACCAGGCAAGTGACAGGATCGGCTGCCAGGCCATCCTGCGCGGATCCCCACAATCGGGAGGTGGGTGGCATGATCGTGGCAGGAGAGGCCTAAGCTTTCCTTGTGGAGTCTGGAGGAATGCTCTGCTCCTCCAGGCTCCACAAGAAAAGTAAAAAAAAATTAAACTTACTTTTTTAGGCCTCTTCTGTCCCCGATCCACTTCCTCGCTGCGTTGACCTGGTGAGAAACTCACTGCCGCTTCCCACTCAGGCTGCCTAGTAAAAACTGCAGGTCCTGATCCTGCACGTTACAAAGGAGAGTAGGTTAAAATTGCGACATGTCAGCTTCCAGTGGCTCCAGGGCACAGAAGTGACCTGGACACTTTTAATTGCCAACCCATCCGGTTTCTCTCGGGTGGATAGCGTTAAAATCGCGCCCTCAGAGAGTCAAACTGTTTGATAAAACAAGATTATAATGAACTTGACAAAAGATAAAAAGGGAAGATTGGACCCTTGGTGGCCTAATGGTATATATTTTATTCTAAGGGCTTAGTAGGGAAGCAGTTATACTCCTGATCGCTAGTGGTCCATTAGGGAAGGATTTATGTATCTGGCTTTATGGAAATATAGTGGGGAGGGAGCAGGGGTTTAATCTCTATTGGTCTAGTGGGGAGGGGCCATGGTCCCTTCTTACTGAAGCCCTCATAGGAAACAGTTATGGCTAAAAATTCTAAATACTACTGCATTCAACCAATGGAAATTGAAATTTAAAGAGACAGTTCCTTGCATAATTTTCAGGGGTCGGAACCTTAGCCTATTTTCCCTTCCCCGCCCCAGGTCACTGAGGCCAACTGTTGCGCCCCATTGGCTGTGGTCGGATAACTGAAAACACAGCAAGGGTCAAATGTGAGACCTTCATAGTCTTTAGGACTTGGTACAACAGCACATGCTGCAGTTACCAACTAAGCCATCAAACAATCAAAACTGCACCATCACCTTTTGTGTATCCCAGTGATCTATTCTTGGGCCCTTCCTAAATCACATCTACATGTTGCCCTTTGGAGACATCACCCACAAAGATGGGATAGGATTCCACATGTATGCTAATGACACCCTGCTATAAATCTCCATTACCTCTCTCAACCCCTCCACAGCTCCTGTGCTGTCAGACTGCTTCTCTGGCATTCAGTTCTGGATAAGCTGCAACTCCTGTCAGCTAAACAACAGGAAGACCAAAGCCATCATCTTTGACTCCTGTTACAAATTCTGTACCCTTACCATGCACTCCTTCCCCCTCTTTGGCCAGTGTTTCACGCTGAGCCAGCCTGTTTGCAATCATGTTGTCCTGTTTGATGACAAGCTTAGCTTCCGGCCCCATTTCCTCTCCAACACAAAGACCAACTCCTTCCACCTCCTCTCCTACCATAGTACATCTACTGCTGAAACCCCCGTATATGGTTTTGTCACTTCCAGACTCATTTATTCCAATGCTCTCCTGGGTGGCCTCCCATCTCTCAAAGTTCAGCATGTCCAAAGCTCTGCTGTCCATATCCTATCCTGCACCAACTCCTTTTTGTCCATCACTCCAGACTTCGCTGACCTACACTGGCTCCTGGTCCCTCGACACCTCAAGTTTAAAATTCTCATTCTTGTGTTTAAATCCCTTCATGGTCTTGCGCCTCCCTATCTCTGCAACCTCCTCCAGCCATATAACCTCGCTGAACACTCCCTTCCTCTGATTCTGATCGCTTGCATCCCTCCATTTTTGCCCCAGCAATGGCGGCCATGTATTCTGCTGCCTAAGTCCCACTCTCTGGAAGGCCTTCCTTCAATCTCTCCACCTCCCTCTCCTCCTTTAAGATCCTGCTTAACACCTACATCTGATCAAGCTTTTAGTTATCCTACCTAATACCTCCTTTGTCGGCTCAGTGTCTGTTTTTCCTCATGCATCTGTAAAGCACCTTGTGATATTTTTCTACTTTAAAAGCCCAATATAAACACAAGTTGTAGTTATTGTTGTTCTCATGAGTCTGGAAGACCTTGCAATATAATGTAGATGGAACACATTGCTTAATAAATGTGAACTTTAGATCTAGAACTGAATTTGGATTTGGAAGATCTGAATTTTGAAATTGCTGAATTCAGCATCTGACTGTTCCTCTCCAGTGTGAAGCTCCTGGCAGCAACTTAAGGTTCAGTTAAATTAATTCTACAACAATTTTTACCCATTGTTAAGTACTATTTCAAGCGTGTGAAGTATTATTGATTCAGCAAGTATTGAAGTTACCCGTTGAATTCACTGATAAAACAAAGTATCAAGCAATACTCATCGCCAGTCAATGGGCTGAGTTTTTACTTTGAAGAGAGTGCGGGTTTGCGAGCAGGTGGACAGTTAAAAGCACTGAAATTGACAGCACGTCAGGAAGGGCGCTTCTGCCCGCTGGATTCCGAGTTAACTCGAGCGCGTTAGTCAGCGCGCGAGAGACCCCTCGGGAAAGGCGGGTGGCATAATTAAAGCAGTTCAGAGATCATTAAGAGGCCATTAACAGCCTTTTTAACCTGATGTTGCAGCTTTTACTGGCTGTCCATGGGATTCCCGGGCTTTCTGAAACTCGCTAGTGAAAGTAAGGCGAGAACACAGTGGCAATTGTGAGAGTTGCACAAATGACAGTTTAAAAAAATCACAAATACTCACACCTCACACCTGCTTCCTTGCCTAAGGGAAAGGCTCTTGCTGACAACACTTGCACTGTGAGTTTGCTTTCAGGAGCTTACAGGTGATTTCTACAACTTTGGAAGTCGCCCACAAATGCATCACCCAGGTGATCGATACTATGTTTGACAAGGCAGGCACTTATGTACACTTTGCCTCTGATGAAGCCAGTCAGACTGAGTGGGCGCTCAGCTTTGCGGCTCTGGCTGGCTTCCCACAGGCACAGGGCAGCATCGACTGCACACATGTGGCCATCAAGGCACCCCCAGATCACCCAGGATTGTTCGTGATCTGTAAGGGCTTCCACTCCATCAATGTGCAGCTCATCTGCAACCACAAAAAGATCATCATGCATGTGTGTGCCAGATTCCCTGGCAGCTGTCATGATTCATTCATCCTGCACTAGTCCACCCTGCCTCAGCTCTTCGCACCTCCAACCAGGCTTACCAGCTGGCTGCTTTGAGCTAAGGGGTATCCACTGAAGACATGACTGATGACACCCTTGAGGAGACCAAGCAATGAGGCCGAAGTGTGCTTCAATCAAAGCCAAATGATGACGAGATGTGTGATAGAGCAAGCAATCGGGATGCTGAAGATGCCCTTCAGCTGCCTGGACAGATCTGGAGGAGCCCTTCAATATGCACCAGCCAGGGTCTCCAGATTGATCGTCGTGCAGCAGAGAGGATTGGAGCTGCTTGAGGAGCAAGGCGCTGAGCGCAGAGCCTCTTAGGAGAAGGAACACAAGGAGGAGGAGGAGGAGGAAGAACCTGAAGTGGACATGGCACCAGCAGCGGTGCACAATGCTGCCCGGGAGGTCTGGGATAGCCTCATAATGGTTCGATTTAGTTAAGTTGCACCAGTGCACCCATATGGCACCCAGATGTTCAACCAACTTCCCCCCGCCCCCACCCCCCACCATCACCACAAAGCAATCTTAAAATGACCAAACCATTCCTGTCACACACCCATTGCTAGAGGTTAAGTAATGTCTTAACATTCACTCGAACTGACAAAGTCACTTGCCAGGCAGAAATGGACAAGATGGGAAAGTGGTGCAAATGAATAATTTTATGAGGCTCAAAAATTCGACAGAAATTTAACCATCTAACATTTTCTAACACACCCACGGGCATCCCCTTGTGCATCTACAATTGTTTCATCTTTCTCTTCCTACAACTCCCACGCGTGCAACCCCTGTGGCTTCAGCAGAGGTAGAGGCAGGCAGCTCACTTCCCTGCTCCGACTGTTTAGATACTTTTGGCGGATGTCCTCTGGGTTTTGGAGCCTGTGAGGGCCCTGCCAAAGACTGCTCCTCCTGCACCTGTGCAGGGGCTGACTCGGCCATCGGGATCCGAGGCAGCATGTGGGGCTCTGACTGAGGGGGAGGCAATGGGGGAGAAGTGGTAGCACTTTGAGCAGAGTCCCACTTCCATGTCCCCTCTCACCATCATCCCGCACTTCCCTGCTAGCAAGGAGCTGGAGAGCACTTTGCTGCACATCAGTGGGGCGATGAACGGCCAAGTCTAGGTTTCTATCCATCCTGGATATGGCTGCAATCAAAGTCTTTAAGCTGTTGTTCACAGCAAGCATGCACTCCTTTGACTGGCACATTAGCTGCTTCATGCAGGTGGCCACACTTTCCATGGATGAACACATGATAACCATGGCCTGTGACATCATCCTGGTCATGCTGGAGATGGATTCCTCCATTCTCCCTACAATCGAGCACATCGCAGCTGGAAAAGCTGCCAGAGCTTCCTGCATTTTCTGTTGCTCCTCAAGAATCATCCGCTTTGTCGATGGCCCCGAGGTTCAGCATTTTCGGCCAGCTGAGCACTGCTTGGAGTGTCCTGCACCCTCCGACGAGGACTCTCCACTGCTGTCCCTGTCTCCACCATCTGCTCTTGCTCACATGTAATGTGTAAGACACCAGGTGACAACATTACTTTCATACTTCGTGGACCCACCAACGCGTGTGTATATGCGCTGGTGCTGGGTGTGCATGGGTCATGTGACGGTGCACCCTCAGAGTCCGCGACCTCCTCTGAGGAGTCGTCTTCCTCCTCAGGCGGGACACTCGATGGGCCTGTGGGAGAGTAAAGATATGAATTAGAACTGTTATGATAAGAATGTTTTAAGTTACCATTATGCACATGATCATATTTCATTGGCTGCTAATATCAAGTCAACATGAGTGATTGTTGTATGCCATGTGGCTATATGATGTTTAATTCTGTCACCAGTCAGCTGGGAGGTCCCCCTCTCTCCATCTCCCACCGCCAGCAGCTCTGCAATGTGGTTCAGCTCGAGGGCCTCCTCCTCTGCTGAAGTGAGCAGTGCCATGATTGGAGGGCCACCACTGGTTCGTTGCCTCTCCCGGGTGTTCTGTGCTCTCTTCTCCTGTAAGGAAGGAAACAAGAGACCTTTGAGTGAGAGTCATGGAATTAGTGGAAGGGATGGATGGGCAACATCTGTTGAGAGTGACTATGAGGGAGAGGCATAACATTAGATTAAGATGAGGGTGAGTGTCAGTGGATGGATGGTCAGATGGGTATGTGAGTAGGTGCATAGACAGTGAGGGATGGGGGCACCTGGAAGGTAGGTTGGTGTGAGGAGTGATGTCCAGGAGTAGGCTTGGGAAGGCAGAGTGATGGGGTTGGGGTGACGCACACATCAGGATGTAGGGCAATGTGGCATTGTACTCACCCTTCCTGACCTCATGGGGTCGTTAAAGTGTTTCCGACACTGGATCCAAGTCCTGCCAACAACACTCCTGCTGCTCACTTCTTCAGTAATCTCCAGCCATGCGTTTTTAGTCTGAGCAGCTGGCCTCTTCCTTCCATCAGCAGGGAAGAGGATGCGCTGCGGGCCCTGACTCCTTGGAGTAATATCTCCAAGGAGCTGTCACTGAATCTTGGGGCTGCTTTCAGTCTTTGAGCCTACATATTTAAGGTTAGAGCTTTATCAATTTGTTACAACACAACCAACTCACTATTCCACAACCTGGCTTCCACCTCCACCAGTCTTCAAGTGACATCAATGCATGACTGATTTAACTAGCTCAGCTGAAGCAGAGTTATCTGTGACGTCATCGGACCCGCTCCAGTTAATTGGTCGGGAAACCCGGATGTCTGTTTCAACTGCAGTGGCTTCGTTAAAAAGCCAGTACAAAACGCGCCTCTCCAACTTCCGGGTTCCCGACGCGCTCCACGGCCCCCCCGCTGCCATCCACACTCAAAGGTAAAAATTCAGGCTATATGTTGCTTTCCTAGCTTAATCCATTTACAGTCTTAGAATTCCCCATAGTCTTGGCTCAATGGTAGTGCTCTCGCATCTGAGTCAGAAGGTTGTAGGTTCAAGTCCCACACAGGAGATTTGAGCACGTAATCCAGGCTGACACTTCAGTGCAGTGCTGAGGAAGTGCTGCATTGTTAGAGGTGCTGTCTTTCGGATGATACGTTAAACCGAGGCCCCACCTGCCATCTCAAGTGGACATAAAATATCCCATGTCACTATTCGAAGAGGAGCATGGCCGTTCTCCACAGTGTCCTGGTCAATATTTATCCCTCAACCAACATCACTAAAACAGATTATCTAGTCATTATCATTGCTGTTTGTGGGACCTTGCTGTGCACAAATTGGTTGCTGCATTTGCCTACATTACAACAGTGACTACACTTCAAAAAGTACTTAATTGGCTGTAAAGTGCTTTGGGATATCTTGGGGTCATGAAAGGTGCTATATAAATGCAAGTTCTTTCTTTTATATGACTATTGGTGACGTCAGTATAAATACTCACCTCCTTGGGGAAAGAACTGTGCGTAAATCTCTTTAAATGTCTCTTCATTGACTATCCCACTGGGACATTCCTGTGGATAAGCACATACAAAATAAATAAATCCTATATGCTGAAACCAAGTGTAATCTTTTATTTATCTGTATATTAACTTCATGGTCACAATAAATCATGTACTATATACATCTGTGTATGTGCTCACATAAATGAAGGAATGGAATAGCATTGAATACCATTTTATGTTGTCGTGGTTTTTAAAATGTCAAGTTTAATTCTATTGTCTGACACTCGGATTAGGCATCCATTTAAATATTGATTTGGCTCCTGGTGCAATGCTGCTTTGTACTGATCTTCAAATCAATAGCAACAAATAGTTACTGGTTTGACAAATTGTGTGAAATTACCTGCCATGGTAGCAAGCAAGTGAAATATTTTGAGTACGGCTAAAATACATTCTGCAAACGAATCACAATTATCCAATGATTTCACACAAGTGAGGGTTCTATTCTATTAGGCACATTTTCTGCTTCAGGTCTTTGACTGCACAAATATTTCGGAGGAATTCAGTGTTGGGCTGCCTGCAGAAACATTTCATATGAACGGAGATCTTCCAGCTAGAATTGTAAATTGTGTTGAGAATTAGATTTTTAGATAATTAATTATTAACCAGAGTAGATGTTCAGTCACTAGGCAACTAAAGATTCTAACGTCAAAGCAGAGACATGACTGATTCTACATTATGGGAACAGCTAAGGACAAATAATTTTTTTTTTAAACTACCACTTTCAACTGACTGGATAGTGATATGTTTAAAGAAATAGTCCTAATCATATTTCTCATGATCCCACAGCTCACAACAATCAATTTCTAATCTTCCTTTTGATATTAAGCAACTATTGGAAAATGTTTTTCACAGGCACTGCAGAAAAAAGTAATAGTTGTTGAGTGATAGTTAATTTCACAGTCATCCAGTTGATTTGTGGGTATTCTCTAAGAAGTCTTAAGATGATAGTGTCTTGAGCATGTGGCACAATATGTTGGTGTCTCATGGAATGGTTGGAAGTGAGTTTACACACATGAGGATCTACACAATAGGTTCTTGGTCTTATTTCTAGTCATTAGGAAGGTGAGCTGTGTAGACAAGATGCTTCCCCATCAGAATGGAGGAGAAGCTGGCGGTTAAGTCTGCATGTGCTGCTCTGATACACTTCCTAGCAACTATTAGCACAGAGGACATCAACAGAGCTCAGGGAGCAGATCACTTACCTGTCCTTTTGGGGATACCCAACAGGAGGGAAAGAAATTTAGGAAACAAAAGCCGTGGATAGGCTATAGCATTAGTGAGTATTTATCACAGTGCAAAACCAAGGTAGACTTTGAAAGACTCGTTCACGTTAGAATAGACTGAAAGGAGAGTTTCTGCAGCAGCTTTCTTGGGTTGCACCCTTCTTCTTGGAACATGTGCAATAGCATTTTAGTTGTGAATGGTAAGCTTCTTACATAAAAGTACAACTTAAATGCATCTAACAGGACACATCAAAAGTCCTTTCAATTTGCTTTGATCACAGATTCAGTGAGTGTATTTGCTTATACTTCTTCCCAGAATGACTTTGGTGCAATATAGATAGGGCAAGTGCACCATTTAAATTGAACCTGCAGTGAATCACAGCTGAGTCACTCCAGGTACATGTACAAGTAGTGCTTGCAACATCTGTGCTATGCCCCGAGCAAGCCACACCAGTCATTTTAGCTACAAGTATGAACACTATTGTATCAATATTGTGTACAGAGTGAATCACACCGTCACTCTGGATAGAAATGCTAAGGTCACTGTTAGAAATTTTGGGTCGGCTCCAAATATTCACTCAGTTTCAGCATCCCTGGTCTCTCCTGAAAGTGGATCCTGCGACCCATACAATCAGGAGTTTATCCTATGATAGCATGACCCAGGGGGTTGTAACAATGAACACTCCTTGTTGCATGAACTGGATACTGTAATCTCACGCATGCCTCCACGTGAGCTTCTCCAATCTTCCGAAAGGTGGACTGATTAACACTTTAGTCAGTTGAGGCCAGATATAAATCAACAAACTAGTTTATTTTACAATTGTTAAGTGAACAAACAGAATAGCATCTAATGTAAATAGCACCGTATTTAAACCCAATTTCAGTATCAGTCTTTGTAAAAGAAAATAATAAATGTGCCACACTATCCCTGCTGGCAGGCTAAATATTCACTTTTCTAGTCAACCCTTCCTCTGGTCCTGACTGGCTCTATCATAAAAGGAGGAAGTGTTCACTCCCCGTGTCTCCCTTAGCATTCTGAACTGACTTGCAGACAATTTGTTTCTGTCCCTTTGGCTCCTCACTAGACAAGTTACTTCTTTACAATGGACACCAATGTCAGGATTCACATCTGACTACTGATGTTTGTCTTTCTTCCAGGGATGAACTGCCCCATTTATACAATAAAATGAGCGATTTCAAGAGCTGGTTTGTAGGGAAAATGTGCATTGCTCACACTTTGTCTAATCTATATTGCCTTTATTTGATCTTGGCAGTATTTATTGCCCATTGCTAGTTGCTCTGAAGATGTTAAGGGCCAACCACATAGTGTGGGACGAGATTCACTTAACAGTCAGACTGGGTAGGGATATCGGCTCCTTCCCTAAAGGACATTAATAAGTCAGTTGGGTTTTTAAATCACAATCTGGCAGCTTTTGTGATTATTTTTCTGGTACTATCCCCAAAAATGACCAGATTTATTGACTTCAGTTTCACAGCTTGCCATGGTGGGATTATGAATCATGACCTCTGGGTTGCTAGTGTGCTAATATAACCATTAGGCTACCACACCCTGTCTATCACCTTCCTGCCTTGGGTGTTGCGTGGGGATCTAATGAACAAATTTAGAATGCAAATCAGTAAACCAAATTGGACAAATGGGAGGGTGAAAACAGTCAGGGGTTCATGGAAGTAATTAAAAAAATATATATCAAGCCTTCATGCCTATTTTCTACACATTCCTTCCAATTGCTGTGGCCTCAGACTTGGGAACTCAGGAGGGTCCAGGCTAACTTAGAGGCTGGGAATTCAGCCAATTTACTCTACAAATTGGGCATCTGATCCTATATCCATTTTGCATAGTTTCTGTGTCCATCACCTCTGAGTCAGAAGGTTGTGGGTTCAAGTACCACTCCAGGGACTTGAGCACAAAATCTAGGCTGACACTACAAGGCAGTACTGAGGGAGTGCTGCACTGTCGGAGGTGCCATCTTTCAGATGAACCATTAAACCGAGGCCCTGTCTGCCCTCTCAGGTAGATGTAAAAGATCCCATGGCACTATTTTGAGAAAAGTAGGGGAGTTCTCCCTGGTGTCCTGGCCAATATTTATCCCTCTACCAACACTTAAAAAACAGATGATCTTGTCAGCGTTACATTGCTGTTTGTGGGATCTTGCTGAGCGCAAATTGACTGGTGCGATTCCTACATTACAACAGTGACAACAATTCAAATGTACTTCATTGACTGTAAAGCATTTTGGAATGTTTTGAGGTCGTAAAAGGTGCTATATAAATACAAATTATTTCTTACTGAAAATATTCCAAGTATAACTAAATAAATATTCTTCTATTTGTTCTATATATTCAGCTCTAGTTCACACATTTTGTTTTAATTTTTTTTTACAAATAAATACACCAAAATTACAAACGTTAAATAAAAAAAAACAATGTAGTACAAAAGATAATAGAAAAATGAAGACAGGCTTTAATGGCTATTTTGTTACATTGACTTAAGCTTGAAGAAGCTCATAACAGCAGGACACTAACATAGAAGCATTGCTCTCAT
This sequence comes from Squalus acanthias, assembly GCA_030390025.1. Lineage (NCBI taxonomy): Eukaryota > Metazoa > Chordata > Chondrichthyes > Squaliformes > Squalidae > Squalus > Squalus acanthias. The sequence goes on along the minus strand of CM059426.1, from coordinate 110,564,954 downwards.
TAAGTGTCCTGCTGGGTATAAAATATGAAGGATAAAAGAAGATTATCAAAAACACCTGCATCAATGGTGTTAAAGAAATGGGGAAATATGTGATACATACTTATGTGCCTTATGCTTGCTGATTTTCTGTGATTCAAGAAACATGCCTGCACATGCTAATCAGAAGGGACCAGGAAGAAACGCTGGTTGCCTCAGGACAAACCAATCTTGCAGTGGGGGCCTCAAACAGTTGTTATGCAATGGGCCTAAAGCCTATATCAGGAATGGGCATTACACAATGATTTTTTTGGCCTTTAATAATATGGCAGGTGGCGCTCTTCTGGCTGATAATGAGCATGCGCTTCCTGTCTGCTATATTGGAGACTTAGGAGGTTGTTTAGCGCTAGAAAAATGGGCGCAGCACAACCAAATTTCTCGGCCAGGGTCTGTTAGAAACTGGCCTTTCAGCTCTTTTATAGGTCATGAAAAAGTATACTGCTGCTAGAAACTGCCCTCACCATGAAGGTACTACATATGCATTGCCATCAGCCATATCTTGAGAAAGAACAAATATAATTATGCGTTGTAAAATGAAAGGTGTCAGCTTGGCTCAGTTGGTCTTACTCTCATTTTTGAGTCGGAAATTGAGTACATAATCTAAACTGACATTGGGAGATTGCTGCATTGTCTGAAGCACCACCCTTTGAATGAGATGTTAAACTGACGTCCTGTTCTCTCTGATGATTTAGTTGGACATTAAAGCTCCCGTGATATTATTTGAAGATGATCAGGATGTTCTTCCAATGTCCTAAACGACATTCATTCTTCTCATTGCCAGATGTGGGACCTTGTTGAGTGCAAAATGGCTGTTGCATTTATCCACATAGCAACTGCACAATCTAATTAATTGCATGGATGTTTCTGAGAGATATGATAAGGCACGATGTAAATGGAAATTCTTTATTAGTTCACCATGTCATCTGTGAATCAATCACAGTCTGTTAACACAAATTAAACAGCTCCTGTTAACACAAATTCTTGACTGTCAGGAGATTTCATTTTGGCTTCACCTGGTGAAGTCAGGGAAAAAGAAGAAAGGTGAGACAGTGAGCACGTATCTAGGCTGAGTGTCTCATATGATAGTCAACAATGTTTGACATTACATGCATCAGCAAACATTTCAGCAATGGAGATGACACAATGGGTAGTTTAGGAAAATAAATCTTTAATAATGTGATCCGTAAAACTGCATTTCTAAATAGAAACCAAAGAGATGAGATTGAATGAAGAAAAAAAACTTGACATTTGGAGACATTTGAAGTTCTTAGAGATGAATCATAAAGGTCAAATCTTACTGCGGATTGTTGGTGGGTGAAATGATCTTTGATGGTCTTATTTCACTTATTTCTGATTCACCAAGGATGACTTTTTAGTTCTTTTTCTTTTACAATCGTCTGAACCTGACTTAAAGAGGGAACTCTTCCATGGATGAGAACAGGAGGCTGCATTATTGACAAACCCAAAATTACTCTTCCATTTTTTTTTAAGTAACTTAATTTGTGTATTTTTTTAGCAAGTATTCAAAACTTTAGCAGCATTGGGTTTCTACTACCTGTTTTGGACTGCTATATAACAAATCAAAAATGAACAGTATATAAATAATGATAAAAGTACATTGCTTTCCTATTAAATACAAAGAAGACTCACTGGCACATTAATGCCAACTATCACTCCTAAGTTGACAGACAATGTTTTCATTTGACAGTCAATTTGTTCGTGTTTCACAAAGAAGAACAGTTTTTTTTAGGTGGGAATGGAGGTGATCAGTATTAGCCAATCAGATCAATTGGAGGTAGGACTGGAGTCTGTCAGAACCAGTCAATCAGGCATTATTTACCCCTCCACCCACCCATTGTTCTCTGCATGTGAAGTTGGGGCAGGAAGGTTTTAAGATGAGCTGATGCCTTCAGAGAGTCCCAGTTACAGGTATGGTTAGTCAGTGTTTATCCCCAAAGTAGTTATGAAAAACAAATAAGCTGATTAAATTGCAGTTTTTTAATACTTTTCATTTTCCTCAAAGGAACATTTTGAGTTATGACTAGCTCTTGTCGAATTTTTTTCAAGATGAGTTGTAGCTGCTTTTTTGAGATAAGTAGGACGTTCCCTGGTAGTATTGCATTAAATGGTTTTATATCAGCATTCCAGACAGCGCATTTGTGGGCTTGCAGGATTTGGAAATTATATGAGAAGTGGGGTTAAAGTCATAAGGAATTTCACATAATTTAAAAAATGACACTGACACTGCAATTTTCCGAGTGAAGGCGGGTTGGAGTCAGGTTGGTTTGTGGGCGGGTTCCGGTCCCGCTGCCGGTTTAATCTGCTCTGCATTAAGTATTTTGCCTTAACTGGGCTTATTAAGCCCGTTGTGCACGTTGCCCGGCCCAATCAGTCTGTTGTTCGCCTCTGCTGACGTCTTCCATTCAGCTGCATTTAAGGGGCCCATGCAGCCTTGTGATTTTTCCTTAATTTTTTGATGCTTCTCAGTGTGGCAGATAGAGGGATGAGTGGGTCAAGATCAAAAGCCTCTCCACGATTTGATGATGACTCCCTCCATGCTCTTGTGGAGGGAGTGAGAGGGCGCAAAGAGATACTGTTCCCCTCAAATGGACGGAGGAAGCCTCCTCAGCAAACCAAGGCAGCCTGGCTGCAAATTGCTGAGGAGGTGAGCGCCAGGTCTTTGTGTGCGCACACCTGGGTTCAGTGCAGGAAAAGGTTCAATGATCTGCTACGCTCAGCAAAAGTGAGTATAACATCACACTTACCTTCAATCTGCCTCCCATCTCCTCTTATCACCAGCACTCTGCATTGTCAACCAACTCCTGCACATCCCAACCTACCCTGACATCCCTTGTACCCTTAACCATCCCTCTCTCTCTATGTACACAATCACTTCACTATTCGACTATGCTGCCCTCACACTCGCTATTACTGTTATACAATGCCAACAACTAACAACGCACAGGGAGGGACTTTGGTATTGGCATCTCACTCCATCTTTGTCCAAGCAGCTATGCCATAGATTCTCTACACTCACTCCAACATTCTCGCTCAAACTCCACTGGTGTCCCTCATTGCAGGAAGAGAGAGCTGGGCAGGACAGGAGGAGGGCCACCTTCGTTGGCACACTTGACTACTGCTGAGGAGGCTGCTATCAAGATCGTCGGAGGTGCTGAGGAGCTGGAAGTGGGTGACAGAGACGGGCGCAGTAGAGCAAGCTGGTGACAGAATAGATTTGAAACCCTCTCATTTAGATTTCATGAGTGACTGATATGGCATCTGATGTTCATACAGATTGAGTTCTGATCACCTGCACAATGGGATGTGTCTGCTACGTTAATATCACATGTCTAACTCATGCCTTTACTCCCCCACAGGACCATCGAGAGCCCCCCTCCCCACTGTCCAGGAGGAAGAGCCGGAAGACTCCTCTGAGGAAGCTGCAACCTCTGAGGATGCTGCGTCAGCAGAATTGAGCGCACCCAGCACTAGCGCATTAGTACTTAAATGGGAAGAGCCTGTAAAAATGGGATTATGTAGGCAGTTAACAAGCTGTTAGCTGCCTTAAGTGCCTCTTCCGCCGCTTGGTGTCGGGTCTGATCAGGACTCGCAGACCTGACACTTTGTAAAGTTGCGTGGAGGCGGGATGGTGGCGGGTTCGCAGCCCGCCGTCAATCATTTAGATTTTCACTACTGACCCGCCTCCAAACCCACCCTCTGAGCGCCGGCAAAATTGCAGCCTGAGATTCCATTATTTATGATTTTAATACAGTATACTACTGTGATATGTGATACAGGTTATTGGACTTTTTGTTTGAGTGCAGCACCCAGTTAAGTTCTGTAACCTTGGAAACATATTTCAATTTGTTGACATGCATAAGGTGGAGGCCCCAATAGAGTAACTGGGGAGAGAGCTTGTACATCCATATTATGGTGGTCAACATAGAATCATAGAATGATACAGCACAGAAGGAAGCCATTTGGTTCATCGGCCGTGATTTTATGCTTTGAGGCGGCTTGGGAGCGGGTCAGCTGGTTTCCAGTTTCCAGTCCCGCCCCCAACTATATCCGGCCCACAGACGTAATTTTATGTCAATTGGCTTTGTTAAGCCCACCCTGCGAGCTTGCCGGCCAATTAAGAGGAAGCTGGTGCCAGATGACGTCATTTGATGACGTGTCATCTGCCGGTTTTCTTAAAGGGACCACGCACAATTTTTTTTGACAGTTGATTTTTCAGTGTTTGACAGCATTGACTGTTCACAGGTGAGCTCTTGCACCCAGGCTCTCCAGTGACTCCCTCCTTAGGCTAGAACAGATGGCAGCTGCAGGTGACGTTACAGAAGCGATCTGTCACTGGTGAGAGAGGTTCTCCCAATGAGGTGGGACTACACATACAATCCAAAACTTGTCACCTACAGAAAAGTGTAAATGCATTAAAAATGATTTTCCCAACATTTTCTTACCTCTGAAATTCACCAGTGCACCATTGGATCCTTCACACCACTTCTACAGCTGTCATCAATGCATAAACATTACAGCAGACTCACAACACGCCACACTTACCTGGCGTGGTGTCCGGACGTTGGGAAGCCTGCAGTAGAAGTGTCAAAATTGGAAAAAGCCTGTTAACTGCCTGTTAACAACATGTTAACAAGCAGTTAAGTGCCTATAATCCTCTTCCCGCCGCTAGGTGTCAGGTCCATGCGCAAATCGGCGACCCGACACCTGGGAAGATTGTTTGGAGGCGGGTTCACAGCGGGTTTCCGACCCGCTGTCAATCTTTGCGATTTTGCCGGCTGTCCCGCCTCCAAACCCGCCCTGAGTGCCGGCAAAATCCGGCCATTGTGTCTGTGCCGGCTCTTTAAAAGAGCTATCCAATTAATCCCACTTCCCTGCTTTTTCCCCATAGCCCTGCATTTTTTCCCCTTCAATTATCCAATTCCCTTTTCAAAGTTACTACTGAATCAGCCTCCAACGCCTTCTCAGGCAGTGCATTCCAGAACATAATAACTAGTTGCGTAAAAAATAAATTCTCCTTATCTCACCTGTGGTTTTTTTGCCAATTACCTTAAATCTGTGTCCTCTGGTTACTGACCCTCCTGCCACTGGAAACAGTTTCTCGTTATTTACTCTATCAAAACCCCTCATCCATGGTGAAATGTGAGATATGGTATTAATAGTCAATATCAGTATAATAAACTGTGAACCCCAGACTGGAGGTAGGGAGGCCCACCTGAGAACAGAACATTCAGCCTCTTCCTCCAAATGCATTTTTTTACACCTTAGTTATTTTAATGATTGAAATGTGTAGGAAAATAAACCATTTTTATAGAGTACAAAGGAGCAATACAAACTAGAAATTACTGTCGGCATTAATATTACATAAATGCACAACGTGATTGTGTAACATTCCCCTGTCTGCTTTTTAATGAAGACATTAACCAGTTTATTTTAAATAGGTTAATGCCTCCAATAAAGTAATGCATAGAGGAATGTCAAACAAACTTTTTATGTATTCTTCCCGTAGTATCACCAACCATCATTTCTAGCTTTGTATTTTAAAGTTTTAAATTGGAAAGTGTCTGAATTGCACAGCAGGGTGATTGACATCTCAAAGAGGAAATGGCAAGGCTAATGGTTAGGTGAGACCCTTCATCAGAACACAGTTCTAAGGTTTTGTTTTGATGATACTGACTCACTCAACTTCCTGAGGCTACCTAAAAATAAAAAGTAAATGGGTTGAGTCTTGCTGGAAAAATAACAGCAAATCAGCCGGCAATTTCAGTAGGTTAACAGATACGCCATAAGTTGCGAATCTCCAGAACATGCTGATCGATTTTCACTGCTCCGCCTTTTGCTTTGCACAAACAACATTTTGCCCTTAGCCTCCCCGTTATTTTTAAGAATTTGCTGGATTTGCACATTAATTGCCCATTAAACTCACTACACAAAGTTAAGGCTGGTAATTAAGAGCGCAAGTATTTGTTTAACAGTGCGATAATTGTTAATGCAATAACAACCTCTCTAGCCCAGAATGCAAGCAATTTAAAGTGTTCAATCTCATTCTTGCATGTAGTCAATTGTTTTTAGAAATTTTAAAAATTTCAAATTTTAAATTCTTTTCTTACTTTTCCTTTCTGTCTCTTTTTTCTCTCTCTTTTAATCCAATCCTTCTTCCCCTCTCTTTGTTTATCTTTCTGTACCTGATTTGATTCTAATTCACCCACTCTAATTCACTCTAATTCACCCTCCTTCTCCATCGTTCCTCTGTTCTTCCTCAATCCATAAATCTCATGGGTTAAGGAGATACACTGCTGGTCCCGTCGTTAACTATGGTCCCAGATGCCCCATTGTCCCTGCCGAGCCATAATCAGCTCGCACATCCAGCAAGTTATGATGCAAACATTTTTTCGAGATGAAGGGTGCTGAAAATAAGTCCAACTAATGGCACACGCCGCCAGATGCCTCAGCAAGATCCAGCCCAATTTTTCTTTAAAATATTAAAATCAGCATAGGATAAATAATCCCCCAACTGCATCTGGGTTGCCATGGAGTCTAGGACAGGTACAAATACAATGGTGAGACAGTTTTGTCTTGTGAATATAGAAAGCACTGCCAGTTGGGTTTATTGTAGATGTCTTTTGTAAGAAGTTTCAATTCACAAATTAATATGTATCTGGGGTTAGATTCCCAATGAAAGGAGCTAGATACTGTAAAATTGTATTGAAATCTTTACAACTTCTTTCATTTCATAAAATATCTGTAACCTTTCCAGGAGAAATTGTTTGACTTGAAAGGCTGAATTACAGTAGACTCCAAATGCCAGAAAATGCACCAAATAAAATGTAAATAAATCAAAAATTTTTGGAGGACTAAATCTAGAAAATAAATCTTGCACCTTCAGCGCATACACTTCCTTTGGTAATTTTTAAATCCACTATTGTTACAAACTGTACTTTTGTGAACTTTTTATATTCTTCCTGCAATAAAAATAATCAAACATTAGGTATACCTACAGCTTATGTGATAACAGCCCTTTCAGTCTGACTCCATGGCCGAGAAATTGGACATGGCCCAGTGCTATTTAGCTGCGCCAGGTCAAACTGGTCTAGGTAGCACGCAAAATTCATGCTCAGTGCTCATTAACATGATTATGGTGCTGATCTCAGCACTAAAACTGCTGCTCATTGGTGGGCCAATATCGGGTGCAGTCTAATTCCCAGTCATGTTTGGCCTAGGCTTTATCCAGTACTTAAAGGGAGGAGCACTGATGCAACAGCACCTCATTCTCATTCCATTTGGAGCGCCACATGGAAGCACAACCAAATAGGAAGAGATGGCTGAGCGGCAGCAGAGGGAGAGAGCAAGATGTTTCTCAGACGCAGCTCTGGAGTCACTGGTGGTGGCCGTGGAGAGGAGGCGGGCTGTCCTCTTCCCGCAAGCCGGCAGGATGCCATCGGTCCATACGTGCAGAAGGCAGTGGCGGGAGATATCTGATTACGTGATGGCCAACAGTGTGGTCCCCAGGTCCTCCATCCAATGCCGCAAGAAGTTTAATGACCTCACACGGCAGGTCAAGGTAAGTGAAGGCTTCAGCAAATGCCATATCCCACCATCTGCACCACAAGCCTCACACACTGCTCAATGCACCACACCCCCATCACTCATCTACCAATAATATCTACCTTTCACCACTCAGACCTCACAATCATAGCTTCACTTCACTCTCACAGCCTTACCACTTACACCCATATGTTAGAACTTGCACAGACGGACAGCTATTCAACTATGGCAAGCACATCACCCAAACACATTGCACTGCACTCACTCACACACACACTTCCCTTTCTCTTGCAGGCCAAGGTCGTGCACAATCGCTGGGCGCAGCTGCAGACAGGTGGGGGGCAAGCTGCCATACAGGCCTTGAGCCAACTGGATGAGAGACTGCTTGACATCATTGGCAGAGAAGTCACCGAGGCCGTGGCAATGGGCAAAGCGCGAGTTCTGCTGCACACGACTCAGATGAGGACCTCGATGGGGCAGCCTTCAGAAGAAGGGTGATTGGCACGTACACCGACTTGCTAGGTGCAATGGCAAGCTTGCCAGAGAGTCTCTTGGCAATGTCAAGGAGCATGGAGGAGTCCGTCTCCAACATTGGCCAGGAAGATAGAGTAGCTCGGGGGACGCCTCCCTGGAGGGCGAGTTCGCTCGCGAGTTCTGCTGCACACAACTCAGATGAGGACCTCAATGGGGCAGCCTTCAAAGAAGGGTGATGAGCACGCATACCGAATTGCTAGGTGCAATGGATAGCTTGCCAGAGAGTCTCTTGGCAATGTCAAGGAGCATGGAGGAGTCCGCCTCCAACATTGGCCGGGGATTTTGTCAGGGCTTGGAGCCCATGATTTCCAGGCTGGAAATGATGGAAAACACCAGGAGAGACTATGTCTACTCAGACATGATGTTGTGGTGATGGGCGACGTCACGGCTGTCATTGCAGAACAGGCGGAAGCGACCCAAAGTCTTAATGCTGCAGCGGAATCGCAGACCGCTGTTCTGCAGTCTCAGCTTGCTGCCACGCAAGACCAGATTGCTGCTATTGTGGCTGGGTTTACCACTGTCGACCGGGGCTTGCAAGGTGTCGCAGCAGGCCAGCAATCTGTCCTCCAACAGCTTGCTAGTAATGCTGAGGCGCTGCCCAGGGGGAGTGGCAGTGTGTCAGTGGAGCAGGACCCTGCTGTCCTCTCTCAGGAGGACAGCATTCCTGTTCCCACCACTGCCACTGTGCCATTGCCGTTGCCACTGCCTGTCATCCAGCCTGCCCAGACTGCTGCCGCCCATGCCGAGGTAGTGCAGTCGACAGCTGGGCCTTCTAAGTCCAGAGCTGCTCGAGGTCATCCTGCAAGGCCATATGAAGTCTCCCCCACGGAAACTCTGCAGCCTTCCACCAACCATGCTGCAGCCACTGGGGGAGCACTTCGTGGAAGCACGAGAGCAGGAAAGGACACCCAAATTACAGGCACGAAGGGGTTGCACAAGGGTGATTAGTTGATATAGTATATGTAAATTGATTATTGATAAATATATTGATTTTGTTTGGAATCTTTGTTTTGTGGTGGCTCTCATTTCAGCTTTGTGCCCAGGAGGACGCTGTGATATTCTGTGACAGAGGGATGGTATGACGGGGATGTGGTTGATGAGGATCTGGTGAACAACAAGTATCTGGGGTTTCATTCACTGGAATCAGAGTCTGATGAGGCTTTCACAGACAGCCCGTGCTGAAGGGGGATTTGCTTGCTGCCACCTCCCTTCCTCCTCATCCTCCTCCTTCTTTCTCTTCCTCCTCCTCATCTCCCTCTTCCTCTTGCTGAGATGGTCCCGCAATCCCTGCTGGCAAAGGCTGCGCCCTCATGATGGCCAAGTTGTGGAGCATGCAGCAGCCCACCATGGAATGGGACACCCGCTCCGCCAAGTACTGGAGGGCTCCGCTCGAGCGGTCAAGGCAGCGAAACCGTTGCTTCAGCAGCCTGATAGTCTGCTTGATGATGTTCCTGGTGGCAGCATGGCTATCATTATATGTGCTGGGCACGAGTGTTGGGGTTGTGGAGGGGAGTCATGAGCGAGTGGATAACCCTTGTCTCCGAGCAGCTACCCTCCGGTTTGAAGTGGTGGCTGGAAGATTGCTGGTACTGACGCTGGATGAAGGCATCATGACTGCTGCCAGGATACTGGGCATTTACCATCAGGAAGCGCTGGGCGTGGTGGCACAACAACTGCACATTAAGTGAATGGTAGCCTTTGCTGTTGCGGAAGATCTCAGGATTGTTATGCGGCGCCCGCAAAGCCATGTGGGTGCAGTCGATGGCGCCCTGCACCATGGGGAAGCCTGCTATCCTGGCAAAGGCACATGCGTGCTCCTCCTGCTTCTCTCTGCTCAGAGAGAAGAAAACGTAGCCCTTCTCCTGGTGTAGAGAGCCTCAGTGACCTCCCGGATGCAGCGATGGACAGCGGACTGGGACATGTTAGCTATGTCTCCTGTTGCAGACTGGAAGGAACCGCTGGCAAAGAAATTGAGGGCCACGGTGACCTTCAGCGCTACTGGGAGAGTCATGGTCATTCTGCTCTCAGGCTGCAGGTCTGTTTGCAGGAGGTGGCAGAGTTCTGTGACCACCTACTTGGTGAAGCTGAGTCTCCTAATACACTGCTCCTTGTTTAAGTGGATACAAGAGAATTGCTCTCTGAAGACCCTAGGTGGGTAAGGCCTCCTATTGAGAACTGTCCTGGCTCTCCTCCTCCCTCTGCGTGCATCTTCTCGTCTTCTTCGCTGTCTCCACTCCCTCTCCCTAAGATACTCGAGCGTGAGGGGGATTACCAGTAGAGCCCCCATGACTGTGAGCAAGTGTTGTGAGCAGAAACCTTTAAATAAGAATGAAGGCATTCTCCACTTGCCCCCTGTTACCTTAGAACCTTGAAAGATGTTTATAAAGCTGCTGGAGTTGCAGAAAGTTCCACAGAGCCAGTCAAACTGCAGAAACATGTCAGCTGCAAGTAGTTGCTGATAATCCCTTTAACTAACACTGCTGGAGCCTCCTTCTTGCTGGTCAACGCTTGCTCAGCTGGTTGCAATTAAGACATGCCGGTAAGTGGAGCGGTGAAGTTGAATATGGCAGATCGGGCGCCAAGTGAGGATTGCACACTCACTGATGTCACTATCCGCATAATCTGCATAATTTTCATGAGCGTGGACATCGGCAGTGCTGCCAACAGCTGAAAATGGTGACTGCCGCGGTACCCGCTGGCAGTGAATTGGGCGGTAACGGCCACGTTAAACCCCCGAATTTCTAGGCCCATGTCTTTGTACCTCATAAGGTCTATATTCAGGGCTATTTTTGAATTGATCAGTTTTTGCTACTTTTCTAGGTTGACACGTATGCTGCCATGCAATGGATAAGTGTTCACGTAAAGTTGCTATTTAGGTTCAGATTGACCTTTGGAAAATCAAAAATTTGAGTACAAAACCAAATCCAAGATTTGAATCATAAGTCCTCGCTGGCCAACAGGGAAACAGCCTCCCAGATTGAAATGTCTACTTCATATTCAAGTCCAAATGGCAGTAGCTCTTACAAATACTCTTTGTCATAAAGAAATGTCACTTATATTAGGGAGCACTAGTAAGAATATCCACCATTTTGATCTGTAGACTGCACAGTCTTAGAGTAGGAGAAAGGGTTAAGGAGCTTTAGTTAAGGCTCAGATTAAGACCCTATGCAAACTCCACATCGCACTGGACTGCCCAAATCAAATACTGATGCAAAAAAGAATGAAAAGAATACCTGCCACATTGACCAGGTACGTATGTATGTAACCATTGTAGTTAAAGACAGAAGCATCTCCAAATTTAAATTGGGCCAAATTTGGATTTTTCTGAATTAATCCAAAGATGGAAAATTCTTCATGTATGAACCCAGTTAGTGAATTACAGCAGGCTATTCAACCATGGAGGGCATCCCAACCATGCTCACTCCGACATCCAGAGATATACACTTTACAGCAGAAGTCACTGGTTAACTGTCAGGAGCAGACATTCTGAACCCAAAATTTACTTGGAGCTGCTCCCACTCTGCTGCCGTAACTAAACAGGGTTTCCGCCACATCTCTGGCAAAGTTACAGCTATGGAGGGGGAGCAGCCCCTAAGAATATTCCTGGCCCTGGCTTATTCCACTCCCAGAAGCTATTTAATATTGCTGATTATGCTGAAAATACAACTACTGCAGAAATATAAATGGCAATAGCTTGAAAACTGGATCAGCATCAAAAGCAGCACTTTTGCTATGGAGCCCCCACTGTCTGAGGCCGAGTTAATTCTTACTGTAAGGACCAATAAAGAAACCCCTTACCTAAATCATCCAACCTCATACAAGTAGACTTTGCATTAAAAACTCAAAACTTTACAATCTAAAATCTTATGGGAATTAGCTTTAAATGTTATTCTAAAATCTGAATTCCAGTTATTTTATATACTTACATTTTTAAAACCCCTATAGAGGATCTGAAGCTCTTTTTTTGTGAATTTAGTTTGTGCCTCAAGCTGCTCCAGCCCCTCGGGACGATGGCAGACGGTAGCCATTTCCAACTCATCTTCAACACTGTCTGGAAAGCAAAAAGATAAAACATATTATTTGACAGAAGTGTTGCATTTTTGAAATGGCCAGGATCATCTTTGCTACAAAATATGGCTTGCCTGGGTTGGATTACACCAAATCAATGGATATCCATTATAGGTAACCAAACTTAAGATGCTCAATATCGTCCTGGATAGAGCAATTTGCTTGATCGATGCCTCCCTCCCCTGTGACCTCTATCTCTGAGAAGGACAAAAGCAGCAATGTCATGGGATCACCATCACCTCCAAGTCCCCTTCAAGTCACAAACCAACCTGGCTTGAACATATATCGTTGTTCCTTCATTGGCACTAGGTCAATATTCTGGAATTTCCAACCTAACACCATTATGGAGTACCATCACCACAAGGATGGCCAAGTTCATAGAGACCCATCATTACCTCCTCAGGGCATCTAGGAGTGGGCAATAAATGTAGCTTTACCATCATTACCCACATCCTGAGAACAAGCTTAAAAAAAACTGCTGAAAGGATAAGCAGTCATGTCTGGAGCCACCCACTTCATCAAAAGCGTGCTCCGGTAAAAGTAGCCATAAAAGACTTCATTATTATTGGTACCCCTGTATTTTCTGAATGATGAGAGCTTTCCTTAAACCCTCCTCAAGATCCTCAGTGTGACAGATTTTTCTGTTCCTGCACCAGGGTATATTGAATCACTCAGGAATAGTGCATAGAGGAAAACTGTTGCATGTCGATATGGTAGGTTCGTACATCAGTAAAGAGCCTACCCAATTTTCCATCCATTAAAATCGGACAGGCTCCCTTACTGGTGTGTGAACTTCCCTAATCAATTTCCCTTTACATCTAGGTGATCCAATATGCTCAAGTGAAAGAACAGTAAATTCTGCCCTAAAATTCCCTTCAACCCTTTGAACTCCAGCCCAGATGAGATGTAAGTCTCTTTGTGCCAAGGTCCAATGTGAAATGAATGTGGGCAATCTAAACACGGTATATAAACTGATTCAAGGAAGCTACAAGAATGATTAGTGTGAGAAATGGTAATGGAAATGTCACACGGGTAAAAGGTACAGTCAGAGTGCTCCACTGAGTTTGTCCTGGCCAAAATTTATCCCTCAACCAACATCGCTCAAACAGTTTAATTGGTCATTTATCTCATTGCTGTTTGTCAAACCTTGCTGTGTACAAATTGGCTGCTGTGTTTCCCTACATTATAACAGTGACTAGATTTCAAAAAGTAATTCAGTAGCTGTGAAGCACTTTGGGATGTTTGAAAGTCATGATAGGTGCTATATAAATACAAGTTCTTTCTTTCATATGGACATATTTTAGCATCTGGCTGTGCTTCAACTGACTTGTGAGGGCTTGATCTAGACATGGGAACACCACCACCTCCAAGTCCCTATCCAAGTCACACACCATCCTGACCTGGACATATATCGCCATTCCTCCATCGTCGCTGGGTCAAAATCCTGGAAGTCCCTCCCTAACAGCATTGTGGGAGCACCAACACCACACGGACTGCGACAGTTCAAGAGGAAGGCTCACCACCACCTTCTCAAGGACAACTAAGGATGTGCAATAAATGCCTCGTGACCTCCACATCCTGAGAATAAATTTAATAAAAATACAAAGCAAAACCATTCCTCAGCATTGCTATTCTTGTACCCTGGTGGACACAAAATTGTTTGAGAGTGTTCTAAAGAAATGAATCGTGGGCTACATTACTGTCTTTAAAAACCTACTGTGCAAATTATTAAGTACTGTGCAAGAGATCAAAGCTATAAATAGGTAACTGGATGCTCCATAAAGAATAAATGGAATTATCAGAGACCATGTTTTGAAAAGCATTTAACCATGAATTAACTTTTGTTGCCACGTGGTTAGGTTCATTGTTTGTTATTTCCCAATTCTATGTTGGGAATGGAATCCTGGCCACTCCTGGGCTGGAGCTATGATTCTGAAGGACATGGCTTGAAGAGGGCCTGAGGGTAATAGCATAGTGACTGTGGTGTATGGAGTGACAACTTGGAGGGTATTGGGGATTAGTAAGGCTGGTCGAAAGGACGAATTGGAGGACTGGAGGCAGAAGGGTACTGCAGGGCGGCCAATCAGTCACTTAGGCTGCCAATTTTCATGAACAGATGATCCCTATAGTTCTATTACTACACAATAAGAAGTTGTCGTCTTTTACACAAACTAACACAATTACTGGCCATCTCTCAATTACAACTGCATTCTTATCTCTGTTCCCTGATGCATTTCATCTCAATTATCACAGCCACACTGAGTGAGTACTCACTAATCTTTTATTTTAAGTTATTGTAATTTAGAAAGAATGGACCAGTCATTTCAGTATGCCAGTAAAAATCCTTCTTGCCCACTGGTGATCCATTCTTGTCTTTTTTTTTTACAATAGTTCAGCAAAGACCATATAATATGCAGCAAAACTAAATGTTTATTTAATTTCACCCCCACCAAAAAACACACAGATTTTGCAGTGTAACCAGAATGATTGATGGTGAATCACTGAATATGGAACTTATTTCACACCTGAAGGGACCTCCACTACTCATACCTCATCCGTTTCAGTTTCTAATATTCCTGATTTATCATAAATTCAATATGCATCCTCTATATCCTACATTAATGGGAGAAAAATTAGACCTCATTGTGCCTGTCTTCAGGCGCAAAATGGGGACAAGGATGTCCAATTTTGTGGGAGGCTGCCTACATAGAATCATAGAAACTTACAGCACAGAAGGAGGCCATTTGGCCCATTGTTCCTGTGCTGGCTCTTTGAAAGAGCAGTCGTGCTTAGTCCCACATCCCTGCTTTTTGCCCATAACCCTGTAAGTTCCTCATCCTCCAGTACCTGTCTAACTCCCTTTTAAATTTATGGAATCAGCTTCCACCATCTTTTCAGGTAGAGCGTTCCAGATCCCAACAACTCTGAGTGAAAACATTTCTCATCTCCCCTCTCGATCTTTTGCCAATGATTTTAAATCTATGACATCTAGTTATTGGCCCACTAGCCAGAGGGAATAATTTTTTTCTATCTATTCTATCAAAACCTCTCATCATCGTGAAAACCTTTATTAGGTCACCTCTTAACCTTCCCTGTTCCAAGGAGAACAGTCCTAACTTTTCCAACCTCTCCTCATAACTGAAGTCCCTCATCCCAACATCCTGGTAAAACCTCCTCTGTACCCTTTCTAAAGCTTTACATCGTTCCTGAAGTGTGGTGCCCAGAATTGTCCACAATACTCCAGCTGAGGCCTAACCAGTGATTTATAAAGTTCTTTCATGATATCTGCTTTTATATTCTATTCCTCTATTTGTAAACCCAAGTAACCCATATGCTTTTTTAACCACCTTATCAATTTGCCTTGCCACCTTTAAGGGTTCGGGTATATGGACACTAAGGTCTCTCTGCTCATCCATACTTTTCAAAATCATGCCTCTTTTTTTATTCGTTCATAGGATGTGGGTGTCACTGGCAAGGCCAGCATTTATTGCCCATCCCTAGTTGCCCTTGAGAAGGTGGTGAGCCGCCTTCTTGAACCGCTGCAGTCCGTGTGGTGAAGGTACTCCCACAGTGCTGTTAGGGAGGTAGTTCCAGGATTTTGATCCAGCGACGATGAAGGAACGGCGATATACTTCGAAGTCAGGATGGTGTGTGACTTGGAGGGGAACTTGGAGGTGGTGGTGTTGCCATGCACCTGCTGCCCTTGTCCTTCTAGGTGGTAGAGGTCGCGGGTTTGGGAGATGCTGCCGAAGAAGCCTTGGCGAGTTGCTGCAGTGCATCTTGTAGATGGTACACACTGCAGCTACGGTACACCGGTGGTGGAGGGACTGAATGTTTAAGGTGGTAGATGGGGCCATTATTAAAGAAGTGGTAACAGGGCATTTAGAAAATCATAATATGATTAGGCACAGTCAACATGGTTTTATGAAAGGGAAATCATGTTTGACAGATTTATTAGAGTTTTTTGAGATGTAACTAGCAGGGTAGACAAAGGGGAACCAGTGGATGTAGTATATTTGGATTTCCAAAAGGCATTTGATAAGGCCCCATATAAAAGGTTGTTACGCAAGATAAGGGCTCATGGGGTTGGGGGCAATATGTTAACATGGCTAGAGGATTGGTTAACAGACAGAAAACAGAGAGTAGGAACAAACAGGTCATTTTCAGATTGGCAGACTGTAACTAGTGGGGTGTCGCAAGGATCAGTGCTGGGGCCTCAGCTATTCACAATCTATATTAATGACTTAGATGAAGGGACTGAGTTCAATATATCCAGGTTTGCTGACGATAGAAAGCTAGGTGGGAAAGTAAGCTGTGAAGAGGACACAAAGAGCCTGCAAAGGGATATAGACAGGTTAAGTGAGTGGGCAATAAGGTGGCAGATCGAGTATAATGTGGGGAAATGTGAGGTTATTCACTTTGGTCGGAAGACTAGGAAAACAGAATATTTTTAAAATGTTGAGAAACTTTTGAATGTTGGTGTTCAGAGAGACTTTGGTGTCCTCATACAGGACACAGAGAGTTAGAATGCATCAACAGCAAGCAATTAGGAGGGCAAATTACATGTTGGCCTTTATTAGAAGGTGGTTGGAGTACAAGAGTAAGGAAGGCTTGCTACAATTGTACAGGGCTTTGGTGAGACCACACCTGCTGGAGTACTGTGCACAGTTTTGGTCTCCTTATCTGAGGAAGGATATACCTGCCTTGGAGGCGGTGCAACAAACGTTCACTAGATTGATCCCTGGGATGAGAGAGTTGTTCTACAAGGAGAGATTGAGTAGATTTGGCCTATATTCTCTGGAGTTTAGAAGAATGAGAGGTGATCTCATTGAAACATATAAGATTCTGAGGGAGATTGACAGGGTAGATACTGAGATGTTGTTTCCCCTGGCTGGAGAGCCTAGAACTAGGGGGCACAGTCTCAGAATAAGGGGTCGACCATTTAAGACTGAGATGAGGAGGAATTTCTTCACTCAGAGGGTGGTGAATCTTTGGCATTCTCTACCCCAAAGGGCTGTGGATGCTGAATCGTTGAGTATGTTGAAGGCCGAGATAGATAGATTTTTGGACTCTAGGGGAATCAAAGGATATGGAAATCGGACGGGAAAGTGGGGTTGTGGTCGAAGATCAGCCATTACCTTATTGAATGGCGGAGCAGGCTCGAGGGGCCGTATGGCCTACTCCTGCTCCTAATTCTTATGTTCTTATGTTCTCTCTCTCACAAGAACAGAATAAAACACTAATAAATTTTACCTCAATAAAACACTAATAAATTTTACCTCAACAAATCTTCTGACATTTGTCCACTTGTTATTCAAAATTATTTGAAGAAAAGCTACTGAGTGGAAAAAGAAAAGCTAAAGAATCAGGCCTATTCATGGCACATGCTCAGGCAGCACAATCCAAATTCACCTCACAGTGTCACAGTGCTGGGCAAAACTATCAAGTTCAAGCCCAGGCTTTTGGGAGAGGCTGAGGCCTGCAAGTGAAAGTTTTACTGAAGGCAGTAAAAGATTCAAAAGACAATTCAATGGATACATTTAAATTATGGTACTGTGAAATATGGATTAACATTTAATCAGGAGAAAAAAGCTGTTACTCAACCAAATGGAAGTTTGGTGGGGAAAATATGATGGCAGAGGTATATTTGCTGCAAACTTTCTACAGCCCTCCAATATTTTGCTTCTTCTGCAGTGGAAATAATTCAAGTGAAATCCAACCACCTTCTCCCAAAAGTAAAATGGAATATGAGAAATCCCAGAATAAAAAAAGTATTTGGCCCTGGAAGCTCATTCCTCCCACACAGAATGAACAATCCGAGGACAGCAGCGGTTCATGAAGGCGGCTCACCACCACTTTCTCAAGGGCAATTAGGGCTGGGCAATAAATGCTGGCCTTGCCAGCGACGCCACATCCCAGGAACGAATAAAAAAAAATCCACTTTATTATCTAATTGTCAGTTTGGCTCAGTTGGTCATGCTCTTGCCTTTCAGTCACACTGATGTAGGTTCAAGTCCCACCCCAGGACTGGAGTGCATAATCTAAGCTGACACTTCAGTTTTGTACTGAGGGAGTGCTGAATTGCCAGAGGTGCTGTTCTGTAGATGAAATATTAAACTGAGCCCCCAAATGCGTGTCCCATTGTTTCAGCCGGACATTAAAAATCCCGTGGCATAATTTGAAGAAAAGCAGGAAGCTTTCCTGGTGGCCTGGCCGACATTCTTCCCTCAATCAAAACCACAAAAAATATAGATTAATGGACCTCGCTGTGTGCAAAATAGATGCTGCGTTCGCTTACATCAAAATAATTACAGCACTTCAGAGCTATTCATTATTGGGACATTCCTAAGAGATGTGACAAGAGTTGCGTAAATGCATGCTCCTTCCTTCTATCATTGACTATCCAATCTTCTCAGGAGAAGTTCTACAAAGGTTACGTTTCTCCCTGCCCATCAAAATAAAACTTAAATCCTACATTATTTAACTTTGACTAGTTGCCTTCCTTCAAATGACTTTTCCAAGATCCCAGCTAGTCACAGACTTAAATTCTTTCCAATTTTGGAAGAATTCACGCTAAAGTGAACATTACTCTTTTCAAAGTGAAGCAGTTGATGTATTGATGTCAGTGAAAGGCTGAGAGCACTGCTTCAGGCTAGTATGGTACCAATGGATTCCAAGAGCTAAGGGTTTGTAAATGATAGTAGCTTAAGATTGTTACTTTGCTGGTTACTTGTAAGAATACTCCTGTGGTACTACCAGACAAAACATGCCTCAACATTGCATGTTTTAAAAAAAAAATACAGGATTTGTTATTGGGCTTAGAAAATTTAAGAAAAGTTTTATTTAATTAGCTGTAATTACAAATTACTGAAATTCCTGAACACAAAAATGTAGAATCCTTAACCATTCTATAAAGAGTGAATACAACATTTTCATTTTGAAGCACAATTTGAAGTTCCAATTACTAGGGATGAGAGTTTTGGTATTTTAGAACTTGTGAAGCCAAAGTCCGATTCAAAAATCAAGACTGATATGTAAACCCCTCCAGAGCACTAGGAAACATGGATGTATTCCCTCAATGTGATTTAAACAATCCAAATTCAGAAGCATGCTTACCAGGCGCCGACAGCTTGCCCAAATTATTCAAATGAGGCCTGAGACCCAATTTTTGGCAAGCCCGGGCCTCCTAGGGGTTATTCTAACCTCACTGCCTGGCGGGAATGGTGCAGGCATGGGGTTAAGATGGCAGGGGGTTCATGCCGCATTCTGGTCGAGTTTCCGTCCCCCATCATCTTAACTTAGCTGAAATCAGGCACGGGAAAGCTGCCCACCACAGAGGAGTGGGGTCCTAATTTAAATGGCAAAGTTGCATCCTGGTGATGCCTATTTAGCTGCAGTCTGACTAAGAGCCACACGGTCTTGTGAATGGCGGAAGGTAGCATTCTGGCCACAGGCGGCCCAGGTATGTTTTAGTGGACCAGGAGGAACAGGAGCGCCTATCCTGACCCCACAAGCATACCTTGGGAATCCCCTGCTCTGGGCTTACACCCCCACCCCGGTTGTGAACTTTGTTGATACCCCATTTTTCTCATTTACCTTGCAGGGGATCGTTACACTGGCGGCCTGAATCGGCGTCATTTTCCACTCCCACCTGCCGGCATTGAAGTCATCCTTGCTGGGTTCTGATGGGAGTCTCTGTCGGGGCATTGAAAGGAGGTAAAATCTTCCTGACCTCACGCATAGGGGTGTGGGGGCGGGGTGTGGGGGCGGATGGACCACCAGCTGCTTCAGCCCTAGGATGCCCGATTTCCACCTGAGTTAAAACTGGGGCTCCCGGTTGGGGCGTGCGCGCCGTCAGTTATGCACCCGAAAATGGGCCACAACCAAATTTTTACCCCCAAATGCATATTTCTTTACCCAAATAGACTGTCAGGAATTAGGTGCAACCCCCCACCTCCATGCGTGAGGTCAGGAAGATTTTACCTCCTTTCAATGCCCAGACAGCAACTCCCATCAGAACCCAGCAGGGATGACATCAATGCCGGCAGGCTGTCAGAACCCAGATTCATATATACCACTCGACTGACCAATAACAAGGATGCACCCCATTATCCAGAATCAGCCAATGATTTCCTCATATGAGACGATAAGAAATTGTGTACTTCAACTCCTCCTCTCCAAAAAGCACTAAATACATTAAAATCTTATGCCCAGAATGAGGGTAGGAAACACAAATGCCAGGGTGTTGTGCTGGTGAAAATTGAAGTTGAGTTTTCTTCATAGAGAAATTCTCTCTGTGTACATGTGACACTACTTTACAGATTAATCAGCCACCTCTAATTTGGATAAATTCACTTTGAAACTAGCATTGGTATGGCCACACTTATCTCAGTGGGTTTTATATTCAGCTTGGCATTCATCCCTAGTAATCAGAAAAAGTTCACAAATTATACACTCCAAGAAATTTTCAACTTTTCTCCATCAATTTGTGTTACCAAGCATTCCAATAGAATAAAGAATGAACTATAGCTGATTGTGCAAACCTGAGAGAGGGGATGAAATAATGAAGCTTAAAGGGATACCAACACCATTGAAAATGTGATTGGTAAACCTCTGTGTTGCTGTCTATTCATTTGCATTAAGACAAAGAGTAAAAATGAGGAATAACTTTAATGGAATGCTATTCAATTTTTATTAACAAACCTTTGATCCTGTCCAAAGAAAAAAGCTCAGTTAAACATATTCCTGCTAAACATATACTTAACCTAATTACTTTGGATAATATGCAAATGGAGTTATATTGTCAGGAGATGAGCAAATTACATTCTGGGTCAGAGAGTTATAGTTATGTAGTAAGATCCTGAATTTACTACAATTCAGGTGACTTGTGCTTGTCCCTTTAAAACTCATCGCTTTGTGTCCTTCCATAGTTTTATGCTAATACGATAGGTGGCTAGTGAACAGCTTCTAGCTGTTGCTGCAGTCAGAAGACAACATTTTTTTCTCTCTGCCTGTCAGTCTAGTGAGCTTGTCCAATCCCTGTCAGTCTAGTGAGCTTGTCCAATCCCTGTCAGTCTAGTGAGCTTGTCCAATCACTAGCAGTCTCATGAGCTTATCCAATGACTCACAGTCTAGTGAATTTGTCCAATCCCTGGAAGGCTAGTGATCTTATCCAATCCCTGGCAGTCCAGTTCACTTGTCCAATCCCTGGCAGTCTAGTGAGCTTGTCCAATCCCTGGCAGTCCAGTTCACTTGACCAATCGCTGGCAGTCCACTGAGCTTGTCCAATCCTTGGCAGTCTAGTGATCTGATCCAATCCCTGGCAGTCCACTGAGCTTGTCCAATCCCTGGCAGTCCACTGAGCTTGTCCAATCGCTGGTAGTCCACTGAGCTTGTCCAATCGCTGTCAGTCCACTAAGCTTGTCCAATCCCTGGCAGTTTAGTGGCAAATTACATGTCCATATTTCATGCCAATCTAATTGGTTGCATGTTAGGTCTCTGATAGTTTGATAGTGGAGAAAGACATCCATAATTTCTGATAGTTTGGTAAGACTAACTGCCATTTGGCATTACCAATATTGGTTAGCTGATTGAGGGTGGGTTGGACAGTGTTCAGTTCACTGCCGTCTGCTTCCAATCCCTGAAGTCAGGAACAGTGCAAGTCACAATACCCTAGTGGCAGAGTGAGGGTATAGGTGGATGAATCAGTGTTGCCTGGCAGATCAGGTAAACTCACACCCTTGCAGGATTGAGATAGTGGGCTGGATTTTACTTACCGAGACGAGTTTGGGGCAGGACTGCTGCCTTCCGGGTTCTAGTCCTGCCCCCAGCGACATCTGACGAACTGACGCTAATTTGCCCTGATTGGCTTTGTTCAGCCCACCCTGCGGGCTTGCCGGCCAATTAAGGGAAAGCCGGTGTCAGATAACGTCAGTTGATGACGCTTAATCTGCCGGTTTTCTTAAAGGCATATGCACCACACTTATTTGACAGATGATTTGACAGTGTTTGACAGCATTGAGGTGCTGTCAAACACTGACAATCACAGTCCAAAAGTGAGCTCTTGCATCCAGGCTCTCCAATTACTCTCTCCTTAGGATAAAACAGATGGTAGCTGCAGCTGAGATTGCAGAAGCCATCTGTCACTTCTCCCGATAAGATGAGGCTACACAAACACTTCACAGCTTGTCACCTGCAGAAACATCTAAACACAATAAAAATTACTTTCATAACATTTCCTTACTTCTGATACTAACCATTGTCACTTTGCATCCTTCACACCACTTCTGCAGCTGTCATCCAAACACCAACATAACAACAGACCCACAGCACGCCTCACTTACCCTGGCGGGATTCCCCGACATTGGGAAGCCCGCAGCAGGAGGCTCAAAATGGGAAAAAGCCTCTTAACTGCCTGTTAACTGGCAGTTAAGTGGCTTTAATCCTCTTCCTGCCGCTAGGAGTCGGGTTCCTGCGCAAACCGGGGACCCGAATCCCGGGAAGATTGGTTGGAGGCAGGTTGGGAGCAGGTTTGGGACCCGCTCCCATTTTTGGGGATTTTCCCAGCAGACCCGCCTCCTCAGGGCTGGTAAAATCCAGTGTCTTTGGTTTCATAAATACCTAAATTTGACCAAAATTGAAATGTGAAAAACCACTAGTGGTCACTCCTATTGCTTAATAGTGAAACATCACACATCGGAAAAACCCAAAATTAATAAAGCATTCATAAAACAACTAAGATCAGCATTGTGCAGTGTTTAAGAACAAAAAATAGAAGACTTGCTTTGCGAATTGGAAGATGGCTTTTTGGCAACAGAACAGGGGAAGAGCTTCATGAGACGCTCTTTTATGCTGCGCTTGGTACCATTCTGAGTGTAGATGAAACCTAGAAGATACATCATCAGCATTCGTTAATTCTCTGGGCTTCAAAGAGAACTTTGTGCATGCTTCATGCAGTGCCACATTGTCACTGGTTTGCAGTGATAAGCATGCAACAAGCAGATACGATTTTAGATCGAGGGAGCCAGTTTTGGAGAGTAGGATGCATTCAAATCCTCTAAAACCACACTCAGGACAACTAAACTTTTGCAGTTCATTACATTCCAATTATGTTTTTCTTTTCTTTATATTTTAAACGTACACTCGGAGACGGAGGAGGGGCAAGAAACTACACCAGAAAATATAGAAAATAGCAGATCATGTGGAAAAGTAGGTTGATTTTTCTCCCTTTGAGTTAATGTGTGTGCCCTGCTATTAGACTGCAGCACACAGACAAACAATACACAAATTGTGAAGCCCCTTCTGAGATGGGTTTATCTCATTCTTCATCGTCTAAAATATCATGAATTTTGAGATTTTATTCAGTAACAGCAAAGCATAATAAAACATGGTTTTTAGGCAAATTTAAGAGCTAATAGAAGATTTATGTGTTTGATGTAAAAAACTGAGAGAAAAAACTTTGAAATTTGGGAATATATTAATAGTTTCTAGACAATTCAGTCTGTGATTCTTATTCTATATTACAATGCCAACTGTGATATTGTGCTCAAAATAAATGTCAACATTGTAATATATATAATTAATTTGCATTTATTTATTATTGTAGTTTCTCCTTGTTAGGTTGATCAATCTGTAATATTGGGACCGTGAGATAACTTAAACCTTTAAGCACTAATATGCTGGTATTTTATCATATATCTGCAAAACAATTTACTTTCCATCAAGTTCTAATGCTAATTTTTATAAGTAACAATTGCACAACAAATGAGAACTATACAGGCATTTTTTAAAACATTTGAATAAAGTGGGAAATTATGATTTTGTTATTAGATTTAGTTTGTCACAGAAAAAAGTCTTAAAGGAGTAAATTTTTGATTCATATGGGAAAAGTGGGTAGAGGCAACAGCCCTGCTATTTACGTGGATGCAGGGAGTGAGCAGGGATGTGGAGTCGCAGTAGTCGGGAAACCCAGAAATGCGGGTAACCCGGAGGTCCTGCTGAATTTAATGGCCTCATTTAATTTTCTTGTTTCCATTTCCCGGCCGGCCGCCCGCCAGATTGAAAGGCAGGCTGGTTGCCGAGTGGGAAGGCTTGTGGCACCAGGCCGCAGCCGGGGAGCGGAGTGGAGAGGAGAGAGGGAGAGAGGGAGGGAGAGATCGAAAAGGTTGGGGGAGAGATCAGAAAGGCCATGGGGAGATCGGAGGTCCAGGGGGGATCATGGGTTGGGGGAGATGAGAGGTGGGGGAGATCTGATCGCGGGGAGAGAAGCAGGTTAGCTTATGAGGCTCGGGGGGGTGGGGGGGGGTGGTGGTGGGGGGGGGGGCGGCGAGGTGTGGAGCCTCCCGCTCCTCCCGACCCAAAAGCAGTGCTGGAAAGGCATTTACCTGTTGGCTCCAGCCGTTCTCACCTCCCTCCAGCTGCCAGGTTTCCCAAGCCTTGGGAAACCCGGCCTGCAGCTGTTACATCTAAAAGCCTGTTAAAATTTGAGGCACGCAACCTCATTAAAATATATAAATTATGGACCCACCCCTGCAGGGTAGGTTAGTCGCCTGCCCCCCAACCTGCCTCCATTAAAACCGGAAGTGGGCACGTTGGAAGCAGGTTGGGTTGGGTTTCCGATTTTTGAAATTTAACCCCCCCCACCCCCCACCCCTGCACCTCTCCCACCTGTCCTGGGGGGTTAAAATCCTCCCCAGACTCTCTTTTGTCAAAAGAAAATTACATATGGTCAGTTATTTGGGAATATAAAATTATGGTCTCATCATTCTTGTTGCCCCAAATCACAGTTGTTTAGAAACAATTTGTAAAGCACAGGCGTACATGTGATCTACCTTCATTAGGAATCCATGTACAGTACACATTCGCCAGATTACTATAGAACTGTACTTCAGGCTCCGCACCAGTACTTTTGCCTTTCAGGTCTCCATTGCAGTTTGTAAATCATATAATAATCTTAAAATTCCACTCAGCCCATCCACTAATCAGAATCTACACATACCGACTCAAACTTCCCACTTTGTAATAAATTATTAACAACCGCATTTTATCAATTTATTTTATCATTATAGAATTTGACTGCAACCCATTGCTACAAAAAAAACCTCTCTTTACTTATTCATGAAATTGCACAATAAGAGCCAGCATTTCATTACTATGGAATTACTTTGCCAATATGTCTGGAATAAGTTGTCATCTTTATTTATTTAAATAGTCAATGCATTTTGTTTGAGGCTAATTTTCAATAGTGAACCGTCATGCGTCATGCGAGAAGACCACTTCCTTTAATCTTCGCCATTGTGGCTCAGACCCTATATCACCACAATGGCAGACTAAGACAAGGGAGTTTTGATGTTTTCAGTAATTGTTTTTCTAGCATTATGCAGATTTTTAATCAGTGGCACCCTAGAAAGTCATTTGAATTAAATTATAGGCCGACTGTCATTAGGTTGGGGAGCTTTTTGGGCAGGCTCTTCCTGGAATATTCATGAATAGCTTGTACTTAAAATGACACACAGCAGGAAAGCATTTGCACCAAGCTTTGTGGTTTCTGTATTAATACCTTCATTTGATTTAATTATTTTAAGCACTTGTTCTAATTTTCTCCTAACAGTATTGACTTTGCTGAGGTAAAGTTCTACAGATATTGCCACTCTCAAAAGAGAATTACTTTGGATTTTCTCTTTTTTTAATGAATTTATGAACTGCGAAATGAGATTGTCAGTTTAAGGATAGCTTATCATAAGTTTTGTGCTGAGGGCCCAAGCCATGTTGGAACTGCTGCAAATTCATTTCAGCGCTTTTCATGACATCAGGATGTTACAAGGCGCTTTACAGTAACTGAACTACATAGGAGACTTACAGCTGGGTAGAGGGAGGAAACTTTTATCCAATCATTCTAGGCTGGCTTCAAACTGAGTCAACCAATCCATTGTATCGACTTATTCTCTCTTCTTCCACTAAAATAATGGGCATGGGGGAGGGGGTGGGAGATGTTTCCACCTTCATAACAGCTTCAAGCTTCAGCAGTGGACCAACTCTTCAATCTATCCATCTACGAGGAAGGGATCAGTTGTGTTGATTGTCAGCTGGTAATTGGATGCCTGGATCTGGCTCACCAGTCTTGGTTTTCATTTGATACATACTTCCCAACTAAATCAATTAATTGATGGAAGTTTACTGGCTTGGAGTCATGAAGCTATGGAGCGGCTCATAGTTCCACTTATCAGTTCTCTCTTGAGACATTTTTGACTTTGAGATCCCAGGAGTGTGGCACTGAGAGATCTATGATTTTTGAGGACCACTCTCCCTGATTTACCTTTCTTTTGAAATTGCTCTAAATCAATGCACATTCAAGTCTACAAACTGGTAGATTTATGGGTAGAGGACAATAAAAATCCAGCTCTATATATTTAGATGCAAGTGGCAGCTTGCAAAACCTAATGAAAATGTGGTTCTTTGATGCCTTTGGCTCCATGGAGGTCCCTGGCTTTATATTAGAGTGCACCACTGCTGGCTGAAGTAATATCGCCCTAATGTCAAGCAACAGCACCCTACCTAACAGCACTGTGGGAGTACCTTCACCACACGGACTGCAGCGATTCAAGAAGGTGGCTCACCACCACCTTCTCAAGGGTAATTAGTGATGGGCAATAAATGCTGGCCTTGCCAGCGACGCCCACATCCCATAAATGAATTAAAAAAAACATAAAGACATCTCAAGCATGCTCACTGCAGTGAAGGTGAGAAGCCAGAGGACAAATGATTTTAAGAGTGAAATTTAAAATAACATTATAAATACAAAAAATCTCTTTGCTACCACCACTCCACAAATCCCATCCAAAGTGAATGAAATATGATACTATTATCTGCAGAAAGCTTTCTGTTTCCTGCATTTAAAATTTCAAATAATGCATGAAAATGTGACTAGAAAAGTCATAAATCTATATCCTTCTGGCTTTAGCATAGCTGAATGTAATATTCTGTAAGTACATAGTCATTTTTCACCATCTGCCACCTATATCATACATCAAGAACATTACATTTGAACATCAGCAGTCACCAGCAGAATATATGATGGACAAAAGGTTCCATAAATATTGATATTATTTTAAGTGATAGTCTTCTTATTCAAAAACACTTTCATTTTCTTCATCTTCTCTGCTCAACATAATGGGCCAAAAATTGCGGAGTATGCCTCTAACCCGCGAAAGAATTACGCAGCTACCTGCTGGCGGCGAGGCTGCAAAAACCTGCGGTCTGAAGCTGCAAGGTGGAGGGCAGCGTAATGGCCCACGGATCCCAGGGACGCAGATGGTGCGGAAGCTTACCTGGGATCATGTGGGCCTGGTCCTCCAATCACAAAGCAGAATTCCATTTTAATCATTTCCGAAGGGAATCTCGTAATGAGATTTAATGGGATCCCATAATGAGATTTAATTAAATCCCGAAATCAGATCTAATTACAATTTACAGGATTGGAATTTAATTTGTAAGTAGCTTCATTCCAGTTACCTCACTAAAAATGTAATTTTTTGATAATAATTTTAGACATCATTAAAATTGTAATCTGGGCCAATATTTGCAGAAACTCATTTGATACAGTGTATGTGTATAATTTACGATATGAAAATGTTTAATTAATGCTCGCGGTATCCCCTTACGCTGATGCAAACAGGCTCTGTACCTGTTTGCATTAACCGTAACATTTCCGTGCGCAATTGCTAGCCAGTCGGTGGGCAAACAGCCCAACTCTGCACCAGCGATTGCTTTTCCGTGGTCCACGCGGATGGCCTGACAACGTGTACGTTGACAGACCGCAAGTTCTGGATTTTGCGCACGCACAAGCACATGCGGAAATCCCAAACTTGCGGTGGATTTCAAAGGAGGTATGGTGGTGTACTTTGAGGGTACGCCGTCATACCCACCGCTAAATCCGGGCAATTGAGTTTACGATAATAACTCTCCCCTGTAGAATCTGTTTTGCATAGCAACAGGACTTGAATTTTGAAAAATGCTGTTTCATAAAATACTGCACAGTATTTTATCCCCAGTCAGTGTCATAGTATTGAATAATTGTTATTCAGTATAATTTTACAGAAAGTAGGTGGCATAAATAAAAACTACCACCACCAGAAATCTCAACTGCATCCTTAAATTCACCAATTCTTTTAAAAATGGTCACCACCTATCCTTTAAGAGTAATTAGACTATTGGAGATCAAGCTAGAAATTAAGTAATTATGAATATCAACCATTGCCCAGCATCTGACAGCAATGTTTATAGTCTAGGAGTGGTCTCCTACATATATTGCAATATAAATGAAGTAATCATCGATTGAGTGGCTGTAGTTTGGATTTCAACACACCTTATCAAATACAGCTAGATCTAATCATTCAATACTTCTTACATTACAAAGTAGGTTTGTTGCTTTCCTTCAAATCTACAAACTTTTTGTTTGCTTCAAAAGTCACCATTTGTCAGTAGTCTGTTCTGAACGGCTAAAAATACCACCTGCAGCCAAACCTGCACTTCCCTTGTGTTTAGTTCAGAAACCCATTATATCTGCTTTGGAGGTGTAATAAGGCAGTGGGGATAATAGCTAGATATTTCATCTGCAAATAGAACTTTTGCTTTAGTACCATGAAGCTGGAGCCTATTCCATCAAACTTGTATCACAATAGACATAGCAGTCTAATGATTTGGCTGTAGACTATCACCAGCATATCTACTTTGAATATTTGAACTCACCTGCCCTCCTTGGTATGCTTTGCAGACATGGGTGACTGTGAACAGCTTCTTGAGCACCACCAAGACATTGAGTTTGCTTCCCTGCTACTCGTCTCAATTTCATACTGTAAATGGATTTCTCCATTTGGTCCTTCATATAGTGATTGACACATTCAGGTCAGTGACAGTAATTGGAGTCTATTTTGTTCCAATCAATGTTCTCTGTTATGACGTTGCTGGGGATTTTTCCACTTCACTTCCATTGGTATTAGCACGCTGAACTCCCAGGTCAGATATAACGCAAGCTAAATGCACAGCAATGTTCATCTACATAGGTGTGGTAACATAACTCAGATTCAATTTTCAGAGAGCAATCTCAAATGCACTTCAAAAATTCTTCATTTTCAGAGCCCTTTTGGAACAAGATTGTCAAATTTGTGTCAAATTGAAAGATAGTTTTGTCTACTTTTCTCAGCCTCTGCTGTTTCTTCCCCTTCTCCTAATCCTTCCCCCCAAGGTCCCCCTCTGCCCTAGCCCTAACCTGCATCTTCTCTAGTTTCTCTCTTATCTCCCCCATGCCCTCAATAAGCTCCTCTTGTCTATGACACCCACCACCTGCTCTCTTAACCCCATTCCCACTAAACTGCTACCACCCTACTTCTCTCCCTTGCCCCATGCTAGCTGACATTGTGCTGCCCCCTTCCCTTTTAAAACCGCCATCATCTTCCTCCTAAAAAAAAATCCTCGACCCCTCTGTCCTTGGAAACTACTGCTGCATCTCCAACCTCTCTTTCACCAAATAACAGCAATGGCATTGCAATTCTATTGTAGGCGAAATCGCGGCCTTGGTGTCATATTTGATCACAAATTGAGCTTCCTACCTCATATCTGTTCTATCACTGAGACTGCCCATTTCCACCTAAGATTTCCTTTTATGGCTCAGTATCAAATTGTGTTTTCTTTGATAACACTCCTGTGAAGTGGCTTGGCACATTTTATTATGTTAAAGGCGCTGTATAAATATAAGTTGTAGTAATTGTATTACCATAATGTGAAACTGAAATAATGCACAACTCTTCAAAAAACATCTTTAACACAAATTTAAGGAAAAACTAAAATCATGGTACTGGGTGAAAGCAACTTCTACTATGGGTGATTGTGCTACTACTTATGGTATTTGAGTGATAGTGGTGCTTATGCAAATATCCCCATCATTTATCCCAGGCCTGGCTTAGCTTTTCGACTGATTTGGACTATCAGATCAGCATCTAGCCTAGGTAAGGATGTTGGTCCAAGCTCAACACAAGGAAAGATGCTCAAAGATGAACCCACTGCTGGCACTTCCTGGCCAGCAGATACAAGAGGTCTGTAGTAGGTTGTTTTATTCACCATGAAGTTGTTGAAATGCCAACCATCTTCCATTCACAGCACCATCTAATTGCGGTTTGTACGATCTGAAGCACTTTGGGACATTCTGAATGGTGTGATAAGGCAGGCTTTTTCTGGTCTTTATATTTGTAGCACCGTTAAATTACTAAGACTGCTGTATCACGATGTAGAGGAGAAAAGGGATTTTCTTCCTGAAATCTCAGCTGGAGAATAATTCATGGTAAGATACTTCATTCAGCTAACATTGACCTTTTCCTCTGCTTATTAATAGTTGCTCACTTAGAAAACTGAATGTTGCAGTACTAAATCCTCCAAATTATATTCAGTAATAGCAAAGTCACAAAGATAAACTGTGCACGCCACATTTATCAGTATAAATTGATACCATGGTGTCTTACATAATTTTTCCGTGCTTTGCTCATTCCATTGATGCTTAATCTGCTTGTACTACACATTTTGTTCAAATCAGCTTAAAGCAAAATTGTGATATTGTCCTTGGATATATTATTTTAAATCTTTGGACAGTTTAATAGTCTGGTTTCATAATGTGCATTAGAGCAAGAAATTTGTTTCTCCACAGTACAGTGAGGGATATTTTAAAGCAATAAAATGTCACTTAAAAAATAATTTCCTGACCTGTATTAGATAAGTAATTATTTTGCCTCATACTCCTTTTACAACAAAGAGGAGGATCCTGACACGCATACATTCTCTTCCTCTCTTTTTTTAGTGGAAGCAGACACAGTGTACACTATCTTTTACCCAATCTCTTCTGGAGGCATAATGGGCCAGATTTTGCTGAAAAAAATAATGGTGTCTGAACAACATATGCCATTATTAATACGCAAATCGAGCAGCAACTTGTGGCGAGGAAGAGATACCCCGTGAATTAGGAATCACCACAAGTTGCTGGCCGACATGTGCTGCTCCACCATTAACTTTGCAAAAAACGTGCTTAACCTCCCTGCAAGTTTCATGAAGTTGGTGCATTTGCACATTAATGACCATTAAACTCGCCACAGCAAATTAAGTCAAGTAATTAATAATGTAAGTAATTAATCAACCTTTTAATGACATGATAATTGTTAATGACTGCCAATCAACCTCTCTTGCCCAGAAAGAGAACAATTATAAGTGTGTAGTCACATTCCTTCAGGTTGTGAATTATTTTAGATTTTAAAAATGTCAAATTAAAAAAAAAAATTCTTAACTTTTCCTTTCTGTCTCTTTTTTTCTCTCTCTCTTAATCCAATCTTTATCTCTATCTCTTTCTTTTTCTTTCTGTACCTGATTTGACATTGAATTCACCCATTCTAATTCATCCTCCTTCTCAGTCCTTCCTCTGTTTATTTCTCAATCCTTCAATCTCATTGTTTAAGGATATATTGTTGGTCCCATTGTTCACCAAGGTCTCAGGTGCCTTGTTGCCCTCGCTGCATCGTTATCAGCTCATACTTCCAGCAAATTTGTGGGCAAAAGTTTTCAAAACCTAAACATGCAGGAACAAGTCTAACTAACGGTGCATGCTCCGAGATGCCCCGTTCCAGCAAAATCTGGCCCATTATTTCCCTAGATATTTTTCTCTTTGTATGTAGGAATGGGTTCCAAAGTGACAGAAATAATTCAATGTCTTTAAGAGTGATGTGATGATTTTGGTTAAAATAATTAACAGCAGTAACTATATTCTGAATGGAAGGAGGCTCGGTGCTGCAGAAGAGCAAAGGAATTTGGGGCACAGGTTCAAAGCAAATTAAAGGCAGCACCTCAGGTTGATAAGGCTGAAATAAATGGAATTCTAGCTTTTATCACAAAGGTGTAGAATATAAAAGCCTAGAGGTAATGTTGAGCCTATATAAAACCTTAATAAAACCTCAGTTAAAACTACTGCGTGCAATATTGAGCTCCACACTATAGGCAGGATCTTCAACCTTTGGAGAGGGTGCAATACAGAGTCACTCGGATGCTGCCTGGTATGAGGAAATACAACTGCGAAAGAAGACTTCTAAAAGTGGGTCTTCCTTTGTTAGAACACAACAACAACAACTTGTATTTATATAGCGCCTTTAACATAGTAAAACGTCCCAAGGCGCTTCACAGGAGTATTAAAAGACAAAAAATTTGACACCGAGCCACATAAGGAGAAATTAGGGCAGGTGACCAAAAGCTTGGTCAAAGAGGTAGGTTTTAAGGAGCGTCTTAAAGGAGGAAAGAGAGGTAGCGAGGCGGAGAGGTTTAGGCAGGGATGATGATGGAGTGATATAATTGTCTTTAAAACCCTGTGAAAGTGTGGGACAGGGCAAATAGAAGCAGACTTCTTCCAGTAGTTGAGGGGTCAAGAATGACGGACAAGATTAAATGCAAAGGATTTAGCAAAGAGGACAGGAGAAATGTCTTTACACAGGGAGTTGTGAGGCTGTGGAATTCACTTCCAGGATTAGTGGTTGAGGCAGAAAATATGTTAATATTAGGAACATAGCAACAGGAGTAGGCCATTCAGCCCCTCAAGCCTGTTCCGCCATTCATGAGATCATGGCTGATCAGTATCTTAACTCCATTTACCCAGCTTGGTTCCATATCCCTTAATACCCTTGCCTAACAAAAATCTAACAATCTTAGTTTTGAATTCTAGATTTCCACTACCCTTTGTGTGAAGAAGTGCTTCCTGACATCACCCTGAATGCCCTAGCTCTAATTTTAAGGTTATGACCCCTTGTTCTGGACTCCCCCACCAGAGGAAATAGTTTCTCTCTATCTAAACTACGAAATCCTTTAATCATCTTAAACACCTCAAATAGATCACCCCTTAATCTTTTATACTCAATGGAATACAAACCTAGTCTATGCAACCTGTCTTCATAATTTAACCTTTTGAGCCTCAGTATCATTCTGGTGAATC
The DNA here is from genome assembly GCA_030390025.1 of Squalus acanthias. Classification (NCBI taxonomy): domain Eukaryota; kingdom Metazoa; phylum Chordata; class Chondrichthyes; order Squaliformes; family Squalidae; genus Squalus; species Squalus acanthias. The sequence goes on along the minus strand of CM059426.1, from coordinate 110,531,743 downwards.
TGCACTACACCCCCTCCAAGGCCAATATATCCTTCCTGCGGTGCGGTTCCCAGAACTGAGTGTAGTATTCCAGATGCAGTCTAACTAGAGCTTTATACAACTGTAACATAACTTCCACCCCTTTGTATTCCAGCCTCCTTGAGATAAAGGCCTTAATTATGCTTTTTAATAATTTTATGTACCTGTTCACTGGTTCTTAGTGATTCATGTACTTGTACTCCCTAAATCTCTTTGCTCCTCTACAGTTCCTAGTTTCTCACCATTGAGAAAATACTCCGATTTATCATTCTTGGGTCCAAAGTGGATGACCTCACACTTCCCCACACTGAACTCCATCTGCCACAGTTTTGCCCACTCACTTAATCTTTCAATGTCCCTTTGCAACTTTCCCCATCTACATTACTTACTGTGCCACCTAACTCAGTGTCATCGGCAAACGTGGATATATGACTCTCCAGGACAATCCTGAAGGGTTAGCAACTCTCCTCCCTCTCTAGAATCTAAATTAATCAAAAATCCCCTCTGAGCCAATAGGTAAATAAAAATCTCAAAACATGGCAATAATTTTAAATTTCATTTGAGGGATGAAGACATTAAACTGAGGCCCTGTCTGCCCTCTCAGATGGATGTAAACAATCCCAGAGCACTATTTCGAAGAAGAGCAGGTGAGTTCTCTCTGGTGTCCTGGCCCATATTTATCCCTCAACCTTCATCACTAAAAACAGATTTACTGGTCATTTATCTCATTGCTGTTTGTGGGAGCTTGCTGTGCGCAAAGTGACTGCCACGTTTCCTACATTACAACAGTGACTACACTTCAAAAAGTACTTCCTTGGTTGTAAAGCGCTTTGCGACGTCCTGAGGTCATGAAAGGCGCTATACAAATGCAAGTCTTTCTTTTCCTTCTTTTCTTTTTCTATTCATTTATCTAAGTCATTGATAAATATGATTAAAAGCTGTCCCTGGAAACCCCACCCACGGGGTCAGGAATCAGAACCCCCCGCCCCCCCCCCCTTGGACCCTGCACCTACCTGTTTGCTGCGGCATCCTGTCCAGCGTTCCCCACCCGACTGGAAGCCAGCTTATCAATCAGGCTGGCTTCTGGGCGGGAAACCCGCCCATGATATCACACACACGATGTAGAGTTAAAACTCTACAGCATGCAGGGAAAACCCAGACTTCCGGGTTTCCCACGGCCTAACGCACCCCCCCGCCCCCCACTCCAGGGGGGGTCGGAAACTTCAAAATTCAGCCCTATTACTCGATTACTCTAGAAATCTTGGCTAGCATAGAATCACCAGGCTTCTTTACATGAAGTGCAATTTACAAAGTTATCCTGAGAAGATCCTTTGGTTGACACACAGGACAATGTCTGCATTGTACAAGTTGTTGAAATGGTTAGCAGAATCATGCTCTTATTACAGGTAATTGAATGAGTAACACCGACATTAGCAGTAAAAGACAGACCTACTACAACTGAGAAAAAAATCATTTTATTCAGAGGGACATGATGACACAAAGTCAAAGCTGCAGCCTGAGATAGGAGCGCTGCTGCTCAGCTAACCTTGTGCTATAATCAATCTACCAAAGGAGGCAATGTAAATGCCCCCAGATCTGATTTCAGTCTGTATACATTAGCATACACTTTTTTCCCAGATGCTGTAGTTACATCAGCAAAATGGTTAGAGTGCTAGTCACATTTTATTTGATTTATTCTATTAATCATTTTATATTCTTTATTCTTTCACTTTCTGTGGAGCAAGAAATCAAAGTCACAATGAACAAGCTCAGTTTTTTTCGTGTGAAATAAATGAAGGATGCTGCACGTCACCCCATGAACTATGCCCTCTCTTTATTTGAGTTATAACTTGTGATTTCTCACATTGCTAGTTGGATACAGTCACATTTATTATGAAGAGATTGAAATAAACACTATTTTAAGCAACTTTTGTGGAGAATTATCAGGAACTCTGTTTAAGGTCTTCATAGTTCTTTTCTTTTTGGGGTGGGATAGGTTGCAAGATTTTATTTTCATAGGTCTTGCACTAATCCATAGTTGCCAGCCTCTGTCACTTTTTATCTGCCGCATGTGCACACTAATAATATGGCCAAGTTCTTTTTCATCTTCTCCCGTGGCCCTCTTCAGACATAAGAACATAAGAAATAGGAGCAGGAATAGGCCACTTAGCCCCTCGAGCCTGCTCTGCCATTCAATAAGATCATGGCTGATCTACGGCTCAAAGCCCTGCCTGCTCCCTATTATCCTTCACTCCCTTAGCTTGCAAAAATCTGTCTATCTCCACCTTAAATGTATTTAATGACCCAGCCTCCACAGCTCTCTGGGGCAGAGAATTCCACAGATTTACAACCCTCTGAGAGAAGAAATTCCTCCTCATCTCAGTTCTAAAAGGGCGACCCTTTATTCTGAAACTATGCCCCCGAGTTCTAGATTTCCCCACAAGGGGAAACATCCTCTTTGCATCTACCTTGTCGAGCCCCCTCAGTATCTTATATGTTTCAATAAGATCACCTCTCATTCTTCTAAATTCCAATGAGTATAGGCCCAACCTGCTCAACCTTTCCTCATAAGTCAACCCCCTCATCTCAGGAATCAACCGTGTGAATCGTCTCTGAACTGCCTCCAATGCAAGTATATCGTTCCTTAAATAAGGAGACCAAAACTGTATCCAGTACTCAAGGCGTGGTCTCACCAATACCCTGTACAGTTGTAGCAGGACTTCCCTGCTTTTATACTCCAACCCCCTTGCAATAAAGGCCAACATTCCATTTGCCTTTTTGATTACTTGCTGTACCTGCATGCTAACTTATTGGCCCGTATTTTCCGATCGCAGGCCTCCCGCGGGCGGAGGACTGCAATCTGGAAAAATCTACACCCTTACCTGAGGGCTCCTGGGACGCACACGCTTCCGCTCCTGGGCCTCTCCAAACTTGAAGAGCGCAGGGCCCACGTATCCCAGAGGCGCATGTAGTTCGCAGCATCCCTAGGATCACGTGGGCCATGGGGAGCCAATCAAAGAAGGGAATCTCCCTTCATACATTTGACAGGAAGACCTGTCATATATATGAATGGAGATCATCCCAAAAATATAGTAAAACTTTAAATACATTTTTTAAAAATCACATTTTTAAAATGACTTGAAATTACAATAAATTTATTTATTTTAAACAAAAATTAAATTTTTTGAAAAAAAGTTAAAGTTTTTTACATGGCTAAAAATAAACTTACCTTTTTTTAAAGTATTTTTAAATGATAAATCAATGAAATTTAAAAAAAAAATTTTTTTTTGAACTCTTATTCTGGTAAAAGCAGGCCTTATGCCTGCTTTTACCAGGCGTAAGAATTGTAAGCGTTTTCTGCGGGTGGAGGGTCTCCAAAAAGCGGAATTATCCACCCGCAGAGGCCCTTCTCCAGGGCAGCCGGAGGATCTGCCAAGACCATTCTTGACAGATCGGAAATGCCGGTTTTCAGCGCATGCGCAGTGCATGCCTGAAACCGGCATTTCCGATGTCCCTACGGGACACAGCGCGTACCCACCCATAGGGATCGGAAAATCTGGGCCATTGTGTTTCATGCACAAGGACCCCCAGGTCCCTCTGAACTGTAGCATTTTGTAATCTCTCGCCATTTAAATAATAATTTGCTTTTTTATTTTTCCTGCCAAAGTGGATAACCTCGCACTTGCTGCCTGTGAGCCTTCATTCACTGCAAATCCAGCTATAGGAGGGAGGTTAATCAAGCTGGGATACAATGCTGTTCTTTTTCCTTTTCTTGCTCTACAGAAAAAGGGAGTGCTATTAGGAGGAAGGATTAGCCCAGATTTCTGACAGCACGGCAAAGGGGTCTATTAAAAAAATAACTATTTAAATCGAGCTATTAGCCCTATTTCGTTTTACCTCTCATCCTCTGGGGAAGTGGCTATTAGCAACTGCCTGCAATGGCTTGATTAAAATCTAGAATTTATTGTGTGGGGAACTGCAGGGGCAGGCATGCAACCTGTCACTTTGTAGGCCAGTGGGTTCTAATATCCCTGGAGCAAAATAATTCAGTCAGTACAAGAAAAGTATTAGCAAAGTTAGTTAAGCTAAAAGAAGACAAGATGCTGGGACTTGATGGGATACATCCAAGGTTCCTGAGAGAAATGGGGGAAGAAATAGCAGAGGCCCTCAAAATTATATTTCAGGATTCTGTTGAGTATGGATATGTGCCAAAGGAACATGTGCCTATTGCAGAGTAGCCAGTACCTATTTTCAAAAAGGGAGACAGAATTAACCCAGGTGATTATATGCCAGTTAGTTTAACATCTGAGGAAGGAAAATTGTTAGAATCTTTAATTAAAGATGAAGGGGTAGAATCATTTTTGGGGGCGGGGGGTGTGGGGTTTCCCGATCTCCTGCCATAACCTCGGCACAAGATTGCCGAAAACCTCGGAGAAGCACCATAAACAGCTGTTTACACACTTCTTCAGCTTTGTTGCCAATCTTTTGCCAAATTGGGGATCGAGAGAAGCCCTGCGGAAATTGCTATATGTTTAAATGAAGAGAAAATAATTATGAGCAGTGAACAGGGATTTCAGAGAGGAAGATCATGCTTGACAAACATGACAAGATTTCTTTAAGGAAATGACAAATATGGTAGATGGGGAAATGCAGTTAGTGTGGTGAACATGGACTTTCAGAAAGCCTTTGACAAGATACCACAAAAGAGACTATTGGAGAAGATTAAGGGTCTATGGATTTAGGGGACTGATAGAAAATTGGATTAACAACTGGTCAGAAGGCAGGAAATGGATAATAGGAGTTAAGGGCAGTTTCTCAGTGAATGGAAATGGGTAGCAGTGTCCCACAGGATTCTGTTATTGGACTTCTTCCGTTTACTGTGACATCAATGATTTGGATATAGGACTAGAGCAGTCTTCAAATTTTCAAATAGAGGGCATAGTAAATCATTCTGAAGACCAAAGGAAGCTGCAAGGGGATATTGATAAGATAATAGAATGCCCAAAAAGTGGCAGATGGAACTCAATCTTAGTAAATGTGAGGTGATACATTTTGGTAAAAAAATAAAAGTAATAAAATTATTTTGAATGAGGGAAGGCTGAGAAATGTGGAAGAGCAGAGGGATTTGGGAGTTCATTTTCATGAGACACTGGCAGCCATTTTGCTGCCCTTGGCGGGGTCGTGGCGGGCGACGCTAATGGCAGGCCCCAACCCTGCTACTGGCTCCAGCCCACTGTCCAAAATGAATTCCTTGATTGGGCTTGTTAAGCCTGCCCAGCATGTTTCCCGGCCAATTAGAGGAAGCGGGTCTGGTGACATCATTTGACGACGCATCATCAGCCGGTTTCATTAAAGGCACCGTGTCCAAATTTATTTTGACATTTGTGCTGTCAGTGTTCTACAGCATTGAGGTGCTGCAAACACTGACAATGACTGCACAGAGCTGCACCCAGGCTCTCCCATGACTCCCTCCACATGCTTATGGAGGGAGTCACAGCATGCAGGGAAGTTCTCTTCCCTTCCCATGGGCAGAAGAGACCTCCCCAGGAGATCAACACAGCCTGGTTGCACATTGCAGAGGAAGGCACAAGCAGGGATGTCGTCAAGAAGAACTGGCTGCAATGGCGCAAACGCATCAATGATCTTAGTCGATCATGAAACGTTAGTATAAAGCCACACTCAATCTCATCCTGCTGTGCCTCTCATCACATCCCCATCACTCTGCCTTCCCTCCCCTATTCCTGCACATCCTTACTCACACCAACTTACCTTGAACCTCCATTCATCTCTCTCTCTCATATATATATATATATATATATTTATTATCATCCCCATCTCACTAGCCACCCCTCACACTCACCCTCATCCCAGTGCAATCATACCAACTAACAAGACACATGGGTAGGCACTTGGGTGTTTTAAGCAATGTCCATGTAAGGTTTCTGTCAATGTGGTGTCAAACATTGAAACCTTTATTTTCAACACTTTGCGTTCTTGGACAGATTTGTGTGCACCTTTGCAAGTGGCTTAGTGAGTTGCAGTGAATGGTGAGACATAACGGTACCCCCCATCAATGATCTTAGTCGATCATGAAACGTTAGTATAAAGCCACACTCAATCTCATCCTGCTGTGCCTCTCATCACATCCCCATCACTCTGCCTTCCCTCCCCTATTCCTGCACATCCTTACTCACACCAATTTACCTTGAACCTCTCTCTCTCTCATATATATATATATATATATTTATTATCATCCCCATCTCACTAGCCACCCCTCACACTCACCTCATCCCAGTGCAATCATACCAACTAACAAGACACATGGGTAGGCACTTGGGTGTTTTAAGCAATGTCCATGTAAGGTTTCTGTCAATGTGGTGTCAAACATTGAAACCTTTATTTTCAACACTTTGCGTTCTTGGACAGATTTGTGTGCACCTTTGCAAGTGGCTTAGTGAGTTGCAGTGAATGGTGAGACATAACGGTACCCCCCACAATGATCATGAGTGTGAAACGAATGGCTTGGACATTGTAGGGATGCTTTATGGTGTTGGTGTGGGGTGGTGCCAACCAGGTGCATCATGTGGCAGCCAGGGTGTACAGCATCAAGTGAAGTAAATCTGACCATGCTGAGGCCATCCTGGCCTCCCGGGCAGCAATGTGGTCAGGTGCTGATGCCCTGTGCAGCATCAGGTGATTGTGGAGAAGGTTGATGTTGTCGTTGATGCTGCTGGTGTGCCTGGTGGTGCTGGTGTTGGGACTGATTGTGGTGGGATTCTGAGGACCAAGGTGAGAGAGTATAAAGGGCACACATGCTGATGGAATATATGGCAGGTGAAGTAGAGATAACAGAAGCGATGTCAATGGTAAGGTCAGACTGGATGGAGACTTGTGTAAAGACTTGCAGCACGGTGAATGTGTTGTGGAAATGCAGTGAGGAAGAGCTTGTGGCTGAGGGAAGATATCTCTGTAAGGTGGAAGCTTTTACTTGACATTTGAAGCTGTCAACTCATCAGCTGATTCAATGGCCACTGACCTCCCACCTCAGCTTCACAGACGTGGTCTAGCAACAGCATGAAACCTGTGGGCGAGCTGTCAAATTCAAAAGTTCAGTTGAAAACCATTAAGTGGCTGTAAACAAGCCACTAATCATTTAAATTGGCTCCCCTGCCGCTGTGCGTCGGGTCTGTTCAGCGCTCACAGACCTGACATTTGGTAAAGGCGTGTGGCGGCAGGTTCACATTGGGGTCTTGACCCACTGGGGGAAAAAAAACACTTTCCCATCCGACCCGCCACCGATCATATCTGCTGATCCCCCGGAAAATCTCAGCCATTGAAAGTGGCACCTGAGTGGATGAGGTCATAAAAAAGTTAATGGAATACTGGGTTTTATGGCAAGAGCTAATGAATATAAAGGTTGAGATGTAATGTTGAATCGATATAAAACTTTACTAAGAACACAGCTGGATTATTGTGTGCAATTTAGGGCTCCAAACTAGAAGGATGTTGAGGTAATAGAGAGTACAGTGCAGATTCACTAGGATACAGTCTGGTACAAGGAAATACAAATTAAAGGAAGACTTGAAAAATTAGAACAGAGGAGATTACAGGGTGATTTGATAGAAGTATTTAAAATTATGAAGGGATGGGACAAAGTAAATAAAAACAGACTGTTTCCAGTGATTGGGGGATTGAGAATGAAGGGAGAAGATGTAAGATTAAATATAAAGAGATTTCGGACAGAGAGCTGGAGAAACATTTATTATAGCGAGTTGTGAGGCTGTGGCATGAACTCCCAGAGTTAATGACTGGAGCAGAAACAACGGCCCCGATATTTACGGGGAGGCGGGGAGGGAGCGGGGGAGCGCGGTAGTGGGAGTGAAACCTGGAAATCTTGGGGATGCGGAGGTTCTGTCGAATTTAATGGCATCACCTCATTATCATGTTCGTCTTCCATTTCACGCCTGGCAGCTGACCAGATTGACAGGCTGGCCGGCTGCTGGGTGGGAAAGCCAGTGACAGGAGGCTACAGCTGGGGTCTGTTGGGGACTGTCCCCGGCAATTTGGAAAGATCGGGGCTGAGTGGGGGGTCGGAACCAGGAAATCAGGAGGAAGAGATGGAAAGATTGGGGGTGGAGGAGGCAGGAATTCGCCGATCATAGCAGTGAGGAGAGGTCGCAATCGGCAGAGGGGAGGCCGTAGGTTTGTTTGAAGAGCTGGGAGGGTGGGGCACTCCTGCTTCTCCTGGTCCATAAGGAGTGCTGTAGAAACCACTCACCTGCTGCAGCCAGCGGGTCCCATCTCCATTTAGCTGCCGTGTTTCCCAAGCCCTGGGAAACTCGCGTGGCAGCTGTTAAATTTAATCAGGCTACCCACTGCACTGTGGGAGCCTGATTTATATATTATGAATTGTTCCGTCTTGCCAAGAGGGGTCACAGGCACGCCATATAACCCACCGGCATAAAAATGGGGATAGGTGCGTATTCGGCGGGTTGGGGCCTCGTTCCCCAATTTAAATTTTTAACTGCCCCAACCCCCTCTCACCCGTTATGGGGGGTTTAGTATTGACCCGTATGTATGTATGTCTTTCTTGCTTCCCGATGATCCTGGTTAAGTTACGCTGGGAGCAATCCTCCAAAAAGGGTAAGTAGTGTATACTTTATAGCAACAAAGCTGGAATTTCAGACAGTGGAAGTCAAGAGGTCTGATTTCACCAATAAAATGTCAAAGACCAAGGCAGCAAATAGTTACTTTCAAATTTATTGCATTCGGATGTTCTCAGTTTTATGTTGTTGCATGATTTACATAGTATGGCTGAAACTAGATGACTGTCTACCTGATCCAAACATAATTCTGATCTAAGCATAGAATTGCAAAGAACCAATTCCCATTCACTCCCTATATGGCGTTTCTGACCCAGATATAATACTGAAATGCACAATCTTGATCTGAGGATCAAACATTCTCCAGTTATTTAGCACACTGGATACTGTGTCAGTCCAGTCACTCATCTTCTGGACATCAACAACTTTTTCTAAATGATCCTATCTGTATAATAAATTACTGTAATGGAAATTTAATTACAGCATGAGTGACTATATAGGCTATAAACTTGAAAGATTGTAATTTTTTATAGACATGTAAAAGATGTAGAACTCATTATCTAAGCTGAACATTTCTTGGGAAATCACTTATGCATTTAACAGCATTTAGCTGCAGCCCATCCCTTCAAATGGAATTTATTTTAAAAAAGAAATAAAACTCCTCCTTTCCCCTCCCTCATACCTGGCACCATGTTTCTACTGAATTCTGGGATGATGATACACAAGAAGGGCCCTTGTGCACCCTCAGTCACTAGTTGACGCAAGAAAGGCTCCTCTGATAGATCAAATCACCATGAATTCCTTTCAAGATTAGTTGAGCTGATTCACAGCAAGTAGACTGACTCAAGAAGCTTGTTGAGAGAAAGTGAAAATAAATTAAAAAAATTCTCTCAAATCAGGTTTAGGCAACTCCAGGGAGTAAGAGGATGTCGTTATCTCATTTTGGTACTTTGGTTATCTAAACCTCAGAAATGTTGACACCTCCATTACCTGCTCAGGCTGTGAATATACCAACTTCCCCCAAATACACCAGGGGAGTATAATAAAGTAGTCCTCTCTCTCTGTGATTCTGCATCAATAGCAACCAGAATTGTATAAAATTAGTGGGTGAAGGAGACCACAGGATTGACCAGGGACCCAAGTCAAAACTCCAGCCACATTGAATCCCAGAAGAAGAAGTCTGCCTCTCAAGGTACAGCCTCTTTTTAAGATTACCCACAATGAGATTGCCTAATATTGGCGATGATGCTAATCATTTAGATCCAGCATAAAGTTAATTTTCTATTTGCAATTAGCTATTTAAATTACCTTGGGTAAAAAGCTTTAGTACTGGCGACTTAGATGGCTGACTGTATCTGCACAGAACTTAATTAGGCTCCACGCAGCTTTCCGCCCAGAGGGAGCCTGCATTACAGTACAAAGCAAACCATAGTTTCTACCTGGTATTCCCACAAATATGTTGATAAGGTCATCTTTTTATAACCCACCATTCATTACAGTTTACTGGAGACAAAAGGATATATAAAGCTCAGAACTGTTGTCAAGAAAAGCAATGATTTTCAGTTAACCTTTTTAGTGCCATGTTTAATACCCAGTTTTTAAAAAATATGTACTTATTCTGAGATATAATAACAGCTAAAAATGCACAATTGCGCATCTCCTCTAGAAATATCATGTGTGGGCCTGGGTTCTGGTTAAAGATTATTAATTGCTGAAACTAAATGTTATCCATATATTGTGCACACTATATAATCCATGGCACTAATCCTCCAAGGCCATGAGCATCATGAGCACCTTTGTGAATTATATTTTTGAGTGTATCGTGGATGAAGCTTCCAGCCTGGCCCATTACCTCCAGACCTCTGTGTGCCTGCTACTGTCAGAAAGGTCAAGCACACCATGTCAGAGAGGACAAAGACTGTGAGCAAGTACACCAGCTCCAAGTAAAACTCCACAAGGCACTGAAAAAAATACAGGTATCTGAACTAAATTCATATGTTGGGGTAATTTTAACTTTTATCACCAGGTGAAAAACGGATGATAGCAAAAGTCGGGCAGAGTGTTAAATGTGCTTACGATGCGGTATTGTTTTTCACCTGGTGATAAAAGTTAAAATGACCTCCATTGTCTCTATAGCTCTGCTAACCTTGATAACTTTCTAGAACATTTCAACTTTTTGTCAAGCAAATTCAATTCTGTCAACTCTAACTTTCACCCTGCTGAAATCACCATTTTTACAACTTCAATGTTCACCATTCCCTCCCCCCCCCACCCCAGTAATCAGGCTAGCACTAATGACGAGTTTGTGACTATACTAAATGACCTCAAATAATCTTTCAACTAACCTAACTATGTCGAGTCAGAAGATTGTGAGTTCAAGTCCCGTCCCGGGCAGATGTGCAGCATAAGTTGTGGAGCATAAGTTGTGGCCTGGGTTACATCTACTGTTCATGAGTTCAGTAAGATCTTTTGCTGATTTCTGAAAATACCTTGTAAATAAGATTGTAGATGCTGAGAGGTTGGCCGCGATTTCCCCAACCTCGGCAGGTCCGGTGCGGCCAGGGTCGGTAGTGGGGTGTGACCCCGCTGCTGGCTCCAGCCCGCTGTCCAAAGTGATCTTACACTGTTAAGCCTGCCCAGCAAGTTTCCCGGCCAATTGAAGGAAGCGGGTTTGGTGATGTCATTTGATGACTCGTCATCAGCCAGTTTCCTTAAAGGGACCATGGGTAAATTGATTTTGACAGTTGTGCTGTCAGTGTTAACAAGCAGTTAAGTGCCTATAATCCTCTTCCCGCCGCTAGGTGTCGGGTCCATGCGCAAATCGGGGACCCGACACCTGGGAAGATTCATTACAAGCCCACTGACTCCCACAGCTACCTGACTACACTTCCTCCCACCCCGCTTCCTGTAAGGACTCTATTCCATTCTCCCAGTTTCTCCATCTCCGTCGCATCTGCTCTGACGATGTCACCTTCCATACTAGTGCTTCCGACATGTCTTCCTTTTTCCTCAACCGAGGATTCCCCTCTACTGTGGTTGACACGGCCCTTGACCTTGTCCGTTCTATTTCCCTCACTTCTGCTCTCACCCCTTCCCGTCCATCCCAGAACCACGATAGGGTTCCCCTTGTCCTCACCTTTCACCCCACCAGCCTTCACATTCAACGGATCATCCTCCGTCATTTCCACCACCTCCAGCGTGATCCCACCACCAAACACATCTTCCCCTCACCTCCCCTTTCAGCATTCCGAAGGGACCGCTCCCTCCATGACACCCTGGTCCACTCCTCTATCACCCCCAACACCCCTTCGCCTGGCACCTTCCCATGCAAGCGCAGGCGATGCAACACATGTCCTTTTACCTCCTCCCTTCCCACTGTCCAGGGCCCCAAACACTCCTTCCAGGTGAAACAGCGATTTACTTGTACTTCTTGCAATTTTGTATACTGTATTCGTTGCTCACGATGCGGTCTCCTCTACATTGGGAAGACCAAACACAGATTAGGCGACTGCTTTGCAGAACACCTCCATTCAGTCCGTAAGGGTGACCCCGAGCTTCCTGTCGCCTGTCACTTTAATTCTCCGCTCCACTCCCACTCAGACCTCACCATCCTCTGCTTCTTGCACTGTTCCAATGAAGCTCGAGGAACAGCACCTCATCTTTCGATTAGGCACTTTACAGCCTTCTGGACTCAACTTCAAGTTCAACAATTTCAGACCATAACCTCTGCCCCTATCTTTTTTTTCTTCTCTCTCTCACATGGCAGCTGTCTTTCATTTTGCCATTGCCATTTACACTTCATCTAAAGCCATCTTTTGTTTCTTAACTTGTCCCATTACCATCTCCATTTGCCTTGCATCATCATCCCTTTTGTCTCTTAATCTCTCCTGCCTTCCATCCTATCACAGACCTTCCCTTTTGTTCTTTCCTCCCCTCCCCCCTTCCTCTGCCCCTGCACTTGCTTAAAAACCTGTTCCATCTCCAGCTTTTTCCAGTTCTGACGAAGGGTCATCGACCTGAAACGTTAACTCTGTTTCTCTCTCCACAGATGCTGCCTGACCCGCTGAGTATTTCCAGCATTTTCTGTTTTTATTTCAGATTTCCAGCATCCGCAGTATTTTGCTTTTGTAGCTATGAAATGGGAGCTTTTATAGAACATTTGCAGCTGTCAAGTTAAGAATTGATCCCATGCTGACCCAACTCCCGACCTGCTTACCTGATGTGATCCCCTAGCAGCAGGGAAACTGTGGACGAACTCTTAAAATCTAAAGGTGAGCTTAAAATAGTTTTTAAGTGCCTGTTAACAAGCTCTTAATCATCTAAATTGCCTCTAGATGTTAGCCCACTAATATCACCAGCAGTAAATTGAGGACTTTGCTGGATAGGAATATCAACAAGTGACAGAAGTGAATAAATATCCATGGGGAGAAATCCAGAGACAGCTCAGGTTTTCTGTAACTGAAAGAATTATACCTGAAAAAAATAATAGTTCCGTTGAGGAGTCTCAGCCAAAATGTTAATTCTTTCTCTTTCAGATGCTGACAAAGCTGATGTGCATTTCCAGTGTTTTCTTTTTTTATTATGGCCTGGAGTTTGCGGTCGGCAACGAAGTGATGCCGATCGCCGCTGACCTCAAAGAAAGCTGCCCACAAAAATCTTGCGATCTCTGTGGAGAAAACTTTAGGTTTCTTGACATTAAATTGATTGTGGCCCTGTCAAAAGGGGATCCCCAGTGCAGAGCAGCAATGATGTCTTCAAGCTGTCTAAGTAGCCAATCACATTGAAGAATTCTCAAGGACAGCAAACCAGGAAATAAAAAGCACTGATTCAATTCACTTTTTAAAAATTTTACAGAGAGCAACATTAAGATTGGAACATACACATGGGGTTATGGTAGAGGCTGACATATCATAAACTTAAAAAAAAAGTATATTTTTTATTATTTTAAAAATGTAGTAATTTTCTATCATAATGGAGAAATTTGACATTCCACAAATATAATTTTTTGTTTTTGAGGGCCAGAACTCTTGTTCAGCAATCAATATGCCGTTAAAACCCCAGTTACACCTATTCCAACAAGGCTTAACTTTTTATAAAGGGCCAGAAATTCGGCTTTCCGGCTTCCTGCGGGTGCAAGCATCACGAAGCATCCCCTTGGATCACGTGGGCCATGGAGAGCCAATCCTAACAGGGCATTTTCATTCATAGATTTGACAGGAAGACCTGTCAAATCTATGAATAGAGATCGGCCCCAAAACCACACTTAAACTTCAAATAAATTTTTAAAAAAATCACATTTTTAAAATAACTATAAGTTACATAAATTAACTACTTTAAACAAAAATTTTAATTTTTGAAAAAATTAATTATACTTTTTAACAGTGCTAAAAATAAACTTACCTTTCTTTAAAGTATCTAAAAAAGATAAACCTGTTGAAAAAATGTTTAAATTGTAATTAATTAAACACTTACCTTGTTAAAAACAGGCCTTGCGCCTCCTTTTTAAAAGTGCAGCTTCTTCATACTTACCCTCCCGGAGAAACCTGAAAAACCCCGAAATTCGCTGTGTGCGCGCAGCCTCTCCCGCGCACGCATTCGACTTCTGAACCCCTTCCTTCAGGGGAACGGAAGTTCCGGTTTCCCGCGCATGCGCAGTGCATGCAGGAAACCGGCACTTCAGGTGGCCTTACGGGTGAGTACACAGCGCGTACTCACCCGACAAGAGCCGAATTTCTGGCCCAAAGTATTTACCAGCAATATTACAGTGGAAAATCTTACGTTTTCGTCAGTTTAAGTGCTTTCACTGATTGCCGCTCTGGGGAGTTCCACAGTGCAGCCTGAGGCGGAGCAGGGAATGACTGACCGCAACTTCAGGAGTTTCATGTTTAGCTGCGCATGCGCTAAATTCTGAAGTTACGGTCAGTTTCAGAGGGGTAATAACAGCGAACCTGACAATTCACCATCATTACCACTGCAAATTCCGGGCCAATGTTAGTTTTCTATCTTTCTCTCTCAGAACCTGATGCACTCTGTTGTGTAGGTTGAGCTGCATACTTGGTATTTTTACATTCACAGCATTTGTTTAGGAGATGCATGCTTACTGAAGCCAATCATGATTTTTAGAAAGTATTATTAGTGTTTAAATAAGGAAATGTTCTTGTAGGAAATGAACCTGTAACATTAAGCAAAAGTACTTGAGAGCTGCAGTTAGCCTCCTCCCTGTTGTGTTAAGCAGTCCCTTGAAAGACACTTTGCTCTTTAGTCTTGATCCTAATTGCTTTGTAATTTCTATCTCTCCAGGTACTTAGAAATCATCATGAGTAAGGTACACAGGGCATATTATCACGCTGAGGAGGCAGGTACTATCTCTGAAATATATGAATTCAGGAACCACAAGATTTTCCTGTTCCATCACAGCGTATGTCACTTCCATGGCTTTTAGCCACTGTGCTTGGGTTCAGACTGTGTGCGAAGTGTGAAATGAGCTTTAAAGAGGCTGCTAACAGTTACCATTATAGTGCTTTTCAAAAGAAATAATCACTTTGAACTGAGAGAGACCAGGAGGCCAACCTGCACTTTGAAAAATATTGGCATTAGAGGTGGTAAGAGAGTAAATACGAGGGCAGTACTCTTACCCCGATGATCGGTTCACTTTTGCAGGGGCCTACTGTTGAATGGCCAAAGTGCCTGCCTGAAACAAGCATTGGGCCAGACTTTCCCATGCAAATTGGGATCCTAATGGCGTATTTAGGACCCCGATTGCAATTTTAAGGGACACATGGGTGTAACGTGCGACACACAAGCTCCACCCATGTGTACTTGTACTGATGTTCCCATCAGGAAACAGCCAGAAAAATTTTGAAAACTGAATTTTTTATGGAGCCGGAAGGAGCAGGAGATATTTTTGGATATTAAGCGTATCAAGGGATATGGGGATAGTGCAGGAAAGTGGAGTTGAGGGAGAAGATCATCCAGGATCTTATTGAACAGCGGAGCAGGCTCGAGGGGCTGAATGGCCTACTCCTGCTCCTATTTCTTATGTTCTTAGGAGTGCTAATCCTGGCTCCACAGGAATACTATAGGCTGCTGATGGCCCAGCCTTGCTGCACCTCGGTGAGCTGCATCGGGAGACCTGTTTGGCATCCACAGCTCACCTGCCAACTTCAAATGAGGCTGCAGCCTCAAACTCACATCTATTTCTTCGCCACCATTCGACCGCCCAAAATTCTAAATCACCCCCATCCCCCGATTCCATGTGGAGCCCTCATTTTAACTCTGGGTAGGTTTTGCTTATATAACAACAGCCATTGTGCTTCTACATAATTATGTGTCAAAAAATTTGGGGATGTGCCTAAGATATGTGTTAAAGCACTACATAAATGCAGGTATATATATTCTTGAGCTTGAACTTTGCCCTGCTCACAACCTTGTGATGTCCTAGTGTAGTGCCAACCTTATTATGTATTATTACCAATTGTCTCCTTAAACACCTGCCCCTCTACCCTCACCTCTAACAACAAGTGTGAGTAGCTCATTGACTTCTTTTTCACTAGGATTAAAACTATCCATTCAGCTGCCTCTGCTACTTCCCCCTCTTCCGCTTACCCAACAAGCCAAACCTGCTCTCAGCTCTTCCCGCCCTAGCCCTGATCTCATGTCCTTCTTTAGTTTCTCTCCTATCTCCCTTTCTATGAGACCATATCCTGCTCCCTTAATCCCATTCCCATTAAACTGCTGACCAATCAACTTCCCATATCCTCTCAATCACAAAGACCACCTATTTCCATCTTAAATAGGATTACATATATAGAGGATATACGGCACAGAAACAGGCCATTCGGCCCAACCAGTCCATGCCGGCGTTTATGCTCCACTCGAGCCTCCTCCTGTCTTTCCTCATCTAAATCTATCAGCGTAACCCTCTATTCCCTTCTCCCTCATACGTTTGTCCAGCCTCCCCTTAAATGCATCTATACTATTCGCTTCAACCACTCCCTGTGGTAGCGAGTTCCACATTCTCACCACTCTCCATAACATTGTCCACCTCCGCCCTTGCCTCAGCCCATCTGCTACTGAAACCCTCATCTTTGCCTTTGTCACCTCCATACTTGACTATTCCAATGCATTCTTGGCTGACCTTCCATTCTCCATGCTCCGTAAACTTTAGCTCATCTAAAACTCTGCTGCCCATATGCTATCCAGCATTAAGTCCCGTTCACCCATTACCCTTGTCCTTGTTGACATTGGCACTGGTCCCCCAAGATCTGCAATTTAAAATTTGTCATCTTTGTGTTGAAAGCCCTTTATGGCCCTGCCCCTCCCCATCTCTGAAACCTCCTCCAGGCCCATAAACCTCTCAGGACTCTCCGTTCCCCCGACTCTGGCCTTTTGTTGATTCTCTTCTCTCTTTACCTCACCGTTGGCAACTGTGCCTTCAACTGCCTGGGCTCCATGCTCTGGAATTCTCTCCCTAAACCTCTGCCATTCCATATCCATCTCCTCCTTTAAAGACCTACATAAAGTCCACCTCTTTGACCAAGATATTGTTCACCCCTTTTAATTTCTCCTTTGGTTTGGCATCCATTTTTCTCTTATGCCTCCTTGAAGTGCCTTGGGATATTTTTCTATGTTAAAGGCATAATATAAATGTAAGTTGCTGTTATTGTTAATCAAGAGTCTACGCCAACTGAACCACTATTTATTTATTTACCCTCTTCTGCACCACATATCAACCCCAGTACAAAAGACAGACATTTGATGTGCACCCTTCGACAGCACCTCCCAAACCCGCGACCTCTTCCACCTAGAAGGATAAGGGCAGCAGACGTATGGGAACACCAGCACCTGCAAGTTCCCCTCCAAGTTACACACCATCCTGACTTGGAAATATATCGCCATTCCTTCAGCGTCGCTGGGTCAAAGTCCTGGAACTCCCTACCTAACAGCACTGTGGGAGTACCTTCACCACACGGACTGCAGCGGTTCAAGAAGGCGGCTCACCACCACCTTCTCAAGGGCAATTAGAGATGAGCAATAAATGCTGGCCTTGCCAGCGACGCCCACACCCCAGAAACGATCCCCCCCCCCCAGGTTTCTGCCAATGTTACTCTTTATATAAACATAACAAGAGCGGTATAGACTCATCTGCCCTCTCAACTTTTCTCTTGAGATGATCAGCTGAGTTCAGGAGCCCTGTTTCTGGGGAATCACTGATTGTGAGCCTGTTCACTAAGGGTTTAAGGTACTGTATAAAGCTTATTTTATTTCATCTTTACTTGTAACCTAAGCTTTCTATTGCTTCACTGTGTGGGGTCAGTATAAGAACACTTGATACCTATCTACTCTTTGGTATCACAAGCTTCCACAACTCTAGGCACATTAATGTATTTCTTCATGAAATTGTAGTAGCACAAGAACATTAATAGCCAACCTACTCATATGTAAGGTATATAATATGCTATAATATTTGGAAGCCATTATCAAGTAAAGTCAATATTATGCTTCACTTTACATAGTACATACAGGAGAGGATGCATTACTCACTGAAGTGGTTCACTTAGTCTGTTCTATTATTATGCCAAAGAATATATTTATAAATAGGCTAACATAATGCCTTTGTATTGATCAATCCAGTTCAAAATAGAGTGGAAATCTTTCATAATGAAATGGTGTTACCTGCTAATAAATAGTTACCTGACTAAGTGTTGGTAAATTAGCTGCAGGGTGACAGTGTTATTTAGTGACAGTGATGAAATAAATGTAGCAGTAAGCTCCAGTTCAGTTACAGTGAACACTGTATTCTCATCACTGATTCAAAAACATGTTGAATTCTCTTCTTCGGCTTATACACTTGAACTGAAACTGGCCACTCACTTTTCAAAATACATTAGGATCTGATCACTTCATGTAGTGACATCGTTAAGATGTAACTCGAGTGAGTGCACAGAAATTATAGGCAGCAGCATTGAAGGATCAGGCCCCATTAATCCACATCTATATTCACTGGGGCTGATTTTTAAGTTTAGGTGCACAACGGGCGGTCAGCGAATGGAGTGCCGTGAGGCCCAAGCCATTTTAAAACCCAGGCCTCATTTGCATGCAGCCAGCACCAAACTAGCGCTCTGAGACAGCTTGCCGATTGGGAAGGGTGGGATTGCAGTCGGCTCCGACACAGAATTATCCACCAGTTGGAGCCTGGGGGAGGATCCAGAGAGGAGGGGCTCAAACACGACAGCTGCAGGCCAGAGTTTTTTTTAATGGGACCAGGAGGAACAAAAATAAAAGTTTAAATTATCTTTGGGCCATTTTTTGATCGGCTTTCTGGATCGCTGGTTAAGCCGCTCAACACTAGTACAACTGTACGGAACATCGGCGGCGCATGCTCCACCCATTTATACCTCAAAATTGCAATTGGGATCCTAAGTACATCAGAGAACCCCAATTTGCATATTATAAGTGCTCCACCGCCTGAAACAGGCGGCCACTCCAGACACCATACTCAGGACCCTACCCAAGATGGCGGCAGCACAACCGTTAGTATAACAAGTGGCAAATAATGCAACACCATTTTCAGACCACTACCACTCCATTTATGCTGGGTGAAGGCACTTAAAAATGACTCAACTGACTAAATGTCTAAATAAGATATTGCGTAGAATTTCACTAAAAGGGCAGCATTTTTATATCAATTACATGATAATTTGCAGATTAGCATCATCTGCAATATCCTCATCAACCCTTTCTGTTACTTCATCAAAGAACTAACTCAAGTTAGTCAAACATGATTTGCCTTTAACAAATCCGTGCTGGCTTTCATTTATCAACCCATATTTTTTCCAAGTGCCAATTAATTTTTTCCTTGATTAATGTCCTATCCAATTTCTCTACTACCTCCTCCTTTGAAAGAAGATACAAATTACTTATTTAGAACCTTCACCATGCCCTCTGCCTTCACAAGAAAGTTGATTTTTATTTTCAGCCCAGAAGGGCCTGGGTCACCTCAGACAGAGCGGCTGTAAGCTGCTCGGCCTTCCAAGACTAGAGCATGGGTGAGAGCTGCTGAAGTGCCATTGTGGGCACCGGCAAACACCCTGACCATGCATATGGTCCAGTTCCTAGAATTTGGGCTTGATGGCCTGCTGCAAGGGTGAATGAGAGTTCAACTCTGCCACTCTTCAACTGCTGGAGATCTTTAGGCCAGAGCTTCATTACATCTGAGTGCAGAATAAGTTTTATTTAAACTATTCTTTTGGAATAAGTGGGGTATTTTGTTGAATGGGCTTCTCTGTGACACCAAGGGAATGATTTTTCTCTGTTTCGCACCAAGGGAATGCTTTGAGTTGCCTTTATACTTCCTGGGTTTTCTCAAAAGGAGGAATAGTACTTGGTTTTACAACAGGTCCAAGCATTGAAACGGAATAGAATGAGGTGGAAGTGACTTCACTTTCCTGGCCCTCTGTTTGCTGGTCACTCCAACATAAGCTCACTAGCAGCATGCTGGCACACAACCCCCTATTAACTGTAACACTAGCAGGGCAGCTGTATCTACATAGACAGCTGAGAAACTCATTTCCTAAGCCTAAAACTCATCACACTGTATAAAAAAAATCCATAGCTTAAAAATAGACAAATATGTAACACCAGACTCCCCGAGTGGTTCAACAAGTTAATCCATGAGTGAGTAGCTGAGCCATACAGTGCAGAATGATCCCAGGATGCTCTCTCTGCTCTGGGTCAGCTGAACTTAGCCAGGGTGGCAGTAGAGACATTGACCAGAATTCTCTCCAGGTAGGTGGGTTGGGGGTGGAGGGGCCTCCGAGGTGGGCGGGGAACCCGGGAGGCCGGGTTTCCCGCAGGCCCTGCCGACTTTAACGACAGGGCCTGAATTGCATGTGAAGCCTTGGATTCCCGCCCGCAGCCAGCCAGATTGAGAGGCTGGCTGGCTGCGGGTAGGTAGGCCTTCAGATGCGGAGAGGGAACGAGGGGGCAGTCCGGGGGAGGGATCGAGTGGGCAGTCCGGGGGAGGGATCGAGGGGGCGGTCCGGGGGAGGGATCGCGGGGGCGGTCCGGGGGAGGGATCGAGGGGGCGGTCCGGGGGAGGGATCGAGGGGGCAGTCCGGGGGAGGGATCGAGTGGGCAGTTCGGGGGAGGGATCGAGGGGGCGGTCTGGGGGAGGGATCGCGGGGGCGGTCCGGGGGAGGGATCGAGGGGGCGGTCCGGGGGAGGGATCGAGGGGGCGGTCCGGGGGAGGGATCGCGGGGGAAGGGTCGGGGATCAGCTGGCTCGGTCAGGGAGCAGCAGGGGAGCGGGTGTCGGGATCGGGTGGCTCGTTCGGTGATCGGCAGCGGAGGGGGGTTCGGGGATCAGCAGGGGAGGATCGCAGACCACGGGAGGGCAGGATCGGGGATGGCGTCGGGGATCGGCAGGGGGAGGGGTTGGAGGATCGGCAGGGGGAGGGGTTGGAGGATCGGCAGGGGGAGGGGTTGGAGGATCGGCAAGGGGTCGGGGATCGGCAGGGGTGTGGTTGGAGGATCGGGGATCGGCAGGGGCTAGGTCGGGTCGGGGATCGCGGGGGTGTTGGGGGAAGTTGGCCGGGTATCGGGGATTGGAGTCGGCCAGGGATTGGGGGGGCGGGGCGGAGGATCTGGGATCGACAGTGGCGGGGGGGTTGTCGGCCGGAGCATTGGCTTGGGGGGAGAGAGGATCGTGGCCGGCTACCGGAGGATTCTGTCTGGCCTCAACATCATCGGTGGAGTGGGTGGAGGAGGGATCATGGTGGGGATCAGAGGCCCGGGGGGGCGGGGGGGGGGGTGGGAGGCGATCGGAGGCCTCGCGGGATTGGGTTAGGTGGGGACCCTGGATCCAGGAGGTAGGTATAAATCCACTTACCTCCTGGATGCAGCAGTCCCCGCCTCGGTTTAACTGCCGGGTTTCACGAGTTGTGTGAAACCTGTTCACATGCAGTTAAATTCAAAATGGAGGGGAAAAAAGAGGCTGCCAGCCTCATTCTAATATTTTAATTGACGTTCGGCCCCCCCGGGAGCGGGTTGGTCGCCCACCCCCATTAAAACTGGAAGTGGGTGGGTTGGAGGCGGGATCAGGTCAGGAATCCCATTTTTAACACTTTAACTACCTGCCCCATGCTTCAAACCCATCCTTTTTTTAAGGGGAAAATTCCGGCCATTACATTTGGTCTCAATGTTCCTGAGTTAGACATGGGAACATCTGCTGTAGCTCCCCCTCGTGATCGCTATCCTTTGACTCCGTTAAAAGTATGTGTGGGACATTGGCTAAGAACCAGATTTGGCTTGATTCTGATGCCCCATGGTCAAATAGCCTGTGGTGCTCACTTGCGATGGCTGCCCATAAATAATGGAGACTTGAGAGAGGTACCAGTGGGAAATGTCCCGTAGCAAGGAGGCAATCCCTTCAGGAGAGGAGAGAAGCGGAAAAATTCCGAATGACTTAACATTATCCAATACTACCCTGGTGGAACTCAATAGTCACAGAAGAACAAAATTAATAAAACATAAGTTCACAATGTAGAAAATTAAATACTTTGTAATAAATATCTTCTTCAATTGTAGAAGTATTACAGCCTTTTCATTATTCACAAGTTAATCAAAACAACATAAATCATTTAAATTTTTTGATTTAAGAATTGAACAGCTGCTTTGATTTATGTTTGTAATTACAATTTGGCGCACTATAATAAAGCCCATTGCTAGTTTCATTTTTCTCTGAGCAGACAGCAAAGTTATACATTACCATTTCACAACCTCACCAATAACACCAAACTAAAATCCGATAGGAGCTTGAAATATCCTGTCAGATCCTATTCTCAGATAGCAGGAGATGAAACAAAGTGCCACCTAACTTGCAACCAGGTCATCCTTATGAATTTGTGATACTTCAATACATTTATTAAAGCAATACTGAAGGTCTCTGAAGAAATATAAATGTTTCATAATTGTACGGCAAGGGCTTCAAAAAGGGGGTATAAACAAAAACTTGAAAGGGATATCAAGGCTAACAGTAAAAGTTTTTATAAATATATTAAGAGAAAGATAGTGGTTAAGGGAAATGTGGGCCCACCAAAGACAGGCGCAGGTGATATTGTAAACAAGGATAAGGAAATGGCAGACTTGTTCAATGAGTACTTTGCATCCATCTTTACAGTAGAGGAAGAGGACAAATTATCAGAGGTACAAGGGAAACTAAAAATAAATCAAAGTGAGTAACTTATTGATGCCACAAACTCCGTTCCCTTGCCACTGATTCCATCCCTCTCCCCGGCAACTGTCTGAGGCTGACCTAGTCTGTTTGCAAACTTGGTGTTATATTTGATCACGAGTTCAGCTTCCTACCTCATATCCGTTCCATCACTAAGACCGCCCATTTCCACCTCCGTAACATCGCCCGTCTCCGCTCTTACCTCAGCTTATCTGCTGCCGAAACCCTCATCCATGCCTTTGTTACCTCTATATCTGACTATTCCAACGCACACCTGGCTGGCCTTCCTAGTTCTACCCTCCATAAACTTGAAGTCATCCAAAACTCTGCCGCCCGTGTGCTAACTCGCACCCAGTCCCGTTCACCCATCTCCCCTCTGCTCGCTGACCTACATTGGCTCCCAGTTAAGCAACACCTTGATTTTAAAATTCTCATCTTTGTTTTCAAATCCCTCCATGGCCTCGCCCATCCCTATCTCTGTAATCACCTCCAGGCCTACAATCCCCCGAGATCTCTACACTCTGCCAGTTCTGGCCTCTTAAACATCCCCAATTTTAATCGCTCCACCATTGACGGCCATGCCTTCAGCTGCCTAGGTCCTAAGCTCTGGCATTCCCTCCCTAAATCGCTCCACCTCTTTACTTCTCTTTCCTCCTTTAAGATGCTCCTTAAAACCTATCTTTGACTAGGCTTTTGGTCATCTGCCCTAACATCTCCGTATATGGCTCGGTGTCAAATTCTGCTTTTGATAACGCTCCTGTGGAACACCTTGGGATGTTTTATTACTCTGAGGTGCTATATAAATGTCAATTGTTTTGCTGTTGTTGTTGGATTCAACATAAGTAATAAAAAGGTCATGGAAAAAATAATAGCCTAGAATTTGCAGTGAGTAATAACAGCGAACCAACAGATTTTGCTGTTATTACCCCTTTGAAACTGACTGCAACTTCAGGATGTAGCGCATGCGCATCCTAACACAGATCCTGAAGTTGTGGTCAGTCATTCACTGCACCGAAAATGGCTGTGCTGTTGACGCACCCCCCCCCCCCACCCCCGCACCACCATAGCCAGTAATCAGTGTAATCAGGGAAATTAGTGAAACTGACGAAAACTTCTGCTTTTCCGCAGTAATCGTTGTTAAATACCCCATTAATACCCCATTAAAAGTTAGACCTTGTTGCATTAGGTGTAACTGGGGTTTTAACAGCAAATTGACTGTTAAACAAGCATTATGGCCCTGAAAAACTAATTCTAATTTTGTGGAGTATCAAATTTATCCATTTTAATAGAAATTACAATTTTTAAGAAACTTACATTTTTTTAAGAGTTTGTTCATCTTTATTTCAGGTTTACCTTTTCCCCATGTGAGAGCCCCAATCTTTGTTTTGCTCTCGATAACATAAAAGGAGCATATTCACTTCCTGGTTCCCGGTCTGTGAAAATTCTACATTGTGATTGGCTGCTTAGACAGCTTGTTGATGTCACAGCAGCTCGTGTTAGGGATTCCCCATTAACTTACACTGATCTCAACTAAACGTCGGGAAGCTGAACTTCTCGCCACAGAGATCGTGAGATCTTTGTGGGATGTTTACTTTGGGGCCAGCGGTGAACACCAACATCCAGGTGAAGAAATTGCAGATGCATTAGTAATAATCTTCCAAAGCTCTCTTGATTCAGGAATGGTGGCATTGGATTGGAAATTTGCTAATGGGTCTGTCCATTATTTAAGAAGGGTGGGAAAGAGAAATTGGGTAACTACGACCTCAGTCTAATTTCAGCTATGGGGAAATGACTAGAATATGTCACTGGGGACAGAGTGACTGAGCACTTGGACAAATTTGAGCTGATCAGAGAGTCAGCATGGATTTGTGAAGGGTAAGTGATATCTGACTAATCTAGTTTAATTGATTGAGGAAGATATTAATTGATAAGGTAGATAGGGGAGTGCCTATATGGATGTTATCTATATGAACTCCCAAAAGGCCTTCATTAAGGTTCCACACAAGAGATTATTAGAAAAAATGAGCGCGCATGGAATTGGAGATAGCCTTTTGACTTGGGTTGTAAATTGGTTGGGAGGTCTGAGACAGAGGCTGGAATATTCACATTGCAGAGTGTGCGGAT
The DNA here is from genome assembly GCA_030390025.1 of Squalus acanthias. NCBI lineage: Eukaryota > Metazoa > Chordata > Chondrichthyes > Squaliformes > Squalidae > Squalus > Squalus acanthias. The sequence goes on along the minus strand of CM059426.1, from coordinate 110,506,766 downwards.
TTGGGGGCGGGTCAGCGGTTAAAAGCACTGAAATTGACAGCGCGTCGGGAACCCGCTGTCATCCCGCCGATTTCCGCCTTTAACTCGGGCACGTTTAGAAGCACGCCACGGACCCATCGGGAGAGGCGGGTGGCCTCATTGAGGTAGTTAACTGCTTGTTTAGAGACCCTTAACTGTCTTTTTAACGCGAGATTTGAACTTTAACTGGTTGTGAAGGGGAGGCAGAGGCTCAGTGGCCATTGTGTGAGTTCATTATGTGACAGCTGGGAAAATCACAAATACTCACACCTTACACCTGCTTCCTTACCTAAGGGAAAGGCTCTTGCTGACACCATTTTGTGAAGAGATTTTGCTTTCAGGAGTTTCCAGGTGATTTCTGCAACCTCGGAAGCCACTCTCACCACAGTTCTAGTCACTATCACTAAATTGGAGGATTGTGCCTCTGATCGCCACTTTACCTGCCATCTATTAGATCAGCATGGGTGCTGCTTATGCTGTCTCACCTTGGACCTCCGATTCGGACCAAGATGAGCCCCAGCACCAACAACACCAGCAGCAGCAGCAACCACACCAGCAGCCTTCTCCTCACAAACCTGATGCTCCACAGTAGAGAGGGGATGAACGCAGGGGTGCACCACGCTGGAGGCGATACCCCCAACACAGTGTATACAGGCCAGGACATGACTGAACAGCAGTAATTCATGAGGCTCAGGCTATCGCGCCAGGTCGTGGCAGACATTTGTTGCTTGCTGGAAGAAGACCTGCTGCCTAAAGGACCTGGTGGACTTGCCTTACCAGTGGCTGTCAAAGTCACCCCCGCCCTCAACCTCTTTGCCTCAGACTCCTTCCAGGGATCTGCAGCAGACATTTGCAGGATCTCGCAGTCGACCGCCCACAAATGCATCACCCAGGTGACCAATGCCATGTTTGACAAGTCAGGCACTTATGTAAACTTTGCCACTGATGAAGCCAGTCAGACTGAGCGGGTGCTCAGCTTTGCGGCTCTGGCTGGCTTCCCACAGGTGCAGGGCATCATCGACTGCACACGTGGCCATCAAGGCACCCCCAGATCACCCAGGAGTGTTTGTGAACTGCAAGGGCTTCCACTCCCTCAATGTGCAACTCCTCTGCCACCATAAAAAGATCATGCATGTGTGCATTAGATTCCCTGGCAGCTGTCATGACTCTTTCGTCCTGCGCCAGTCCACCCTCCCTCAGCTCTTCGCTCCTCCAACCAGACTTTCGGGCTAGCTGCTTAGAGACGAGGGCTATCCACTGAAGACGTGGCTCTCAACACCCTTGAGGAGGCCAAGCAATGAGGCCTAGGAGCGATGTAATGAAAGCCACATGTCCACTAGATGTGTCATCGAGCAAGCAATTGGCATGCTGAAGATGCGCTTCAGATGCCTTGATAGATCTGGAGGAGCCCTTCAGTATGCAACAGTCAGTGTCTCTAGAATCACCGTTGTATGCTGCGTGCTGCACAACATCGCGCAGCAGCGAGGATTGGAGCTGCAGGAGGAGCAAGGCACAGCCTCTTCGGAGGAGGAGGAGGAACCTGAGGTGGCGATGGCACCAGCAGTGGCGCACATTGCTACCCGGGAGGGCCTCATAATGGCCCGATTTACTTAAGTTGCACCAGTGCACCTATATGAGTCCCAGATGCTGTACCAACTTCCATCCCCAACCCCACCAACACCATAAAGCAGTCCTAAAATGACCAAACCATTCCTGTCAACCAAACACCGATTGCTCGAGGTCAGGAGTGTGATTGAATACTCTCCACTTGCCTGGATGAGTGCAGCTCCAACAACACTCAAGAAGCTCGACACCATCCAGGACAAAGCAGTCCCTGCGTGCTTGAACTCCCTGGAGCAGGACTTCCAGGGAGGAGTCAGAGAATCTGGGCGCTGCCTACTGCCGTTGGGACTCCATGCTTCCCTCAAGCCTCAGTGAAAATCTTCAATGTCTCACCAAAAGCACCTCTCCCAAAGATCTGTGATGCTCCTCCAACAACCTTCAAGCATGATGTGCGGAAGGCCCTTTTAAATATCTGAGCTTAAGGCGAGTCATCGATGATGTCATCAGTTCCGCTCCATTTAATTGGTCGGGGAACCCACAGGACGAACTGAATTGATCTAATTCAGTTAAAGACAAAGTGGACAGCGCGCTGTCGAGAGGTTCGTGAGACCGACCCACTACGTGGCCACACCGCACCCGACTCGCCTTACAGATAAAAATTCTGGCCAGAGATTAGGGATAAAGCTTAGGTACTATGACTGGTGGGGTGTGACAAGTGATGTTCCCCAAGGATCTGTTCTGGAGCTGTATATCCAAGTTTGCAGATGACACTAAGTTAGGAGGGACAGTAATTTGTGCAGATGGGAGCAGAAAGTTGCAAAGGGACATAGACAGATTAAATGATTGGGCAAAACTACGGCAAGTGGAGTTTAATGTGGCCCAGTGAGGTCATCCACTTTGCACCCAAGAAAGATAAATTGGAGCATTTTCTAAATGGTGAGAAACTAGGAACTGTCGAGGAGCAAAGAGATTTGGGAGTACAAGTACACAAATCATTAAAAGCTAGTGGGCAGGTACAAAAAGCAATCAAAAAGTGAATGGAATGTTGGCCTTTATCGCAAGGGGGCTAGATTGCACAGGGGAGGAACTAATGCTTCAGTTGTATAGAGCTTTCATCAGACCCATTTAGAGCACTGCATTCAGTTTTGGGCACCGCCCCTCAGTAAGGATATATTGGCCTTGGAGAGGGTGCAAGGCAGATGCACCAGAATGATACTGGGGCTAAGAGGGTTAAGTTATGAGGACAGGATGAATAGACTTGGCTTGTATTCTCTGGAGTGTAGAAGATTGAAGGACGACCTAATTGAGGTGTTTAAAATGTTTACAGGATTTGATAGAGTAGAAATTATTTCCTCTGGTGGGGGAAACAGAAATGAGGGGACATAATCTTAAAATAGAACTAGGCCATTCAGCAGCAAAATCAGGAAGTACTTTTTCACACAAAGGAATTCTCTCCCCCAAAAGGCTGTGGATGCTGGGACAATTGGAGCGTTCAAGACTGATAGAGTTAGATTTTTGTTAAGTAAGGGTATCACGCCAACTTCATCCTGCCTGCTTGTTTAAATGATTTCAGCATCCAGCCAGGGCTAACCACGCTGTTCATTGGCTGGACACATCAGCAGGGGGCCAATATCGTGAGAGGCTAACACCAGTTAAAGCTAGCCTGCACCTCTTAAAGGGGAGGTGCATTGTGGCTGGAGCAGGTGCTGGCAGTCATTCAGGAAGTGAATCCGACGTGGGAAACAGTGAAGAATGGCACAACATGGAAGAAAGTGGGCTTCACGGTTTTCAGACGCTGCACTGGAGACCTTCTTGGAGGGGGTGGGAAGTTGAAGAGATTTCCTATAACCTCAGGAGGCCAGGAGGCCTTCCAGACACATGCTCAAAAGGCAGTGGGAGCAGATAGTCGTGGAGGTCAATGCCAGGAGTCTAGCCCCGAGGACTTGGATGCAGTGCCGCAAGAAGTTTAATGACCTCACACGAGTGGTCAAGTGAATGCATCTTCAAATGCCATATCCTACCAGCTGCACCACTAGCCTCAGACAGCCCTCAAGCCACCACAACCCCATCACTCACCTACCAACAATCTCTATCAATCATGACTCATACCTAACATTCATAACTTCACTTCACTCTCACACACTTAGCACTGCTGCAAGCCTCACACCCACATATCACAGCTTGCACACACTGCCAGCTATTCAACCATGACTGCCACATCATCCACACTCACTGACATACTTCCCTCTCTCTTGCAGAACAAGGTGGCACACAATCGGAGGCAGCAGGAGCTAACTGGTGGGCGACAGGCACGACTGCATGTCCTTACCCCCATGGAAGAGACGGTGCTGGACATTATTGGAATAGCCACTGCTGAGGCCACTTTCCCCTCATCCCACAATCTCTTTTGATTTATAAGCTGCAGATGGTATAAGCATTCACTTCTTACTTTCCTCCCCTCCCCTTACCACAACCTTGCCCTTGTGCCTTTTTCCTTTCAGATACCCAAGTGGTGCAACCTGGCCAGGCAGTGGAATAACAGCAAAAAGAACGATGATGATGAAGACACACCGTCACGCGATTTCACTGTCCAGCCACCAGCTCAGATACTGACACTGCGCGTATTTTAGAGGATAGCATAGAGGCGGGATCTGCACCTGGTGAGACACCGTCACATGTGGCCTGCAGCCAGAGCTGGGGGCAAGGATAGCGCAGGTACCAGCTCACCAGAGGGCGAATTCGCACACGGGTTCTGCTGAACCGGACTCAGATGAGGACTTCGATGGGGCAGGCTAGAGAAGGCGGCTAATGGGTGCACACAATGAAATGCTTGGTACATTGGGAAGCCTGCCAGAAAGCCTACATGCAATGTCAAGGAGTATGAAGGACTCTGGCACCAACTTGACATAGGGTTTTGCACAGAACTTGGAACTCATGATTTCCAGCATGAAAGTGGTGGCCAACTCCATGAGCACACTTGTGGACCCAACATGATGCAGCGTCTAATGGCCGATGTCTCAGCTTCCCATTACAGCACAAGCAGCAACCACCCAACGTCTGAGTGATGCAGTGGAAGCTCAGACTGTTGCCATCATGGCTGTGGATTACAGTGTTCAAAGGGGCTTGTAGGATCTCACAGTAGTCCAGCAATCTGTCCTCCAAAAGATTACTAGGAATGCTGAGATGCTGCCCCGGAGGAGTGGCAGTGGCTCCATGGAGCACGAACCTCTCAGGATGACAGCATTCGTCCTCCACTACTGCCACTCCGCCAGTGCCCTTGCCGTTACTTGTCAGCCAGCCAGCCTAGACTGCTGCCGCATATGCTGAGATGGTGCAGTCCACAGCCGGGACTTCTAGGCCCAGAACTGCTCAAGGTTGTCCTACAGGGCCATCTGCAGTCTCCTCAACTGAAAGTCAGCAGCCTTCCACCAGCCATGCTGCAGCCACTGGGGTAGCACTACATAACATTCGCGCCACACAAGTGCCAGGCAATGACTATCTCCAACAAGCGAGAGAGTCTAACCACCGCCCCTTGACATTCAACGGCATTACCATCGCCGAATACCCCACCATCAACATCCTGGGGTCACCATTGACCAGAAACTTAACTGGACCAGCCACATAAATATTGTGGCAACAAGAGCAGGTCAGAGGCTAGGTATTCTACAGCGAGTGTCTCACCTCCTAACTCCCCAAAACCTTTCCACCATATACAAGGCACAAGTAAGGTGTGTGATGGAATACTCTGCACTAGCCTGGATGAGTGCAGCTCCAACAACACTCAAGAAGCTCGACACCATCCAGGACAAAGCAACCCGCTTGATTGGCACCCCATCCACCACCTTAAACATTCAATCCCTCCACCACCAGCGTACCGTGGCTGCAGTGTTTACCATCTGCAAGATGCACTGCAGCAACTCGCCAAGGCTTCTTCGGCAGCACCTCCCAAACCCGCGACCTCTTCCACCTAGAAGGACAAGGGCAGCAGGCGCATGGGAACACCACCACCTCCAAGTTCCCCACCATCCTGACTTGGAAGTATATTGCCAATCCTTCATCGTCGCTGGGTCAAAATCCTGGAACTCCCTACCTAACAGCACTGTGGGAGTACCTTCATCACACGGACTGCAGTGGTTCAAGGCAGCGGCTCACCACCACCTTCTCAAGGGTAACTAGGGATGGGCAATAAATGCTGGCTTTGCCAACGACGTCCACATCACATGAACGAATATTAAAGAAAAGGAGCACTTGGACAGGCAAAGGCACATGGAAGACTTGCACTGAGGGAATGCACAAGGACGATTAGTTGACATTTGTATGTAATATGGCATGGTTTCATTCATAAATTTGATTTGGAATGTTTGTTTTGTGGTGGCTTTTATTTTTGCAATGTGGCCAAGCGGACACTGTGATGGTCAGTGATGGAGGGAAGGGAAGGTTTGGGACTGTTGGTGAATGGGGAATTGGGTTGCGGTTACTGGTATCACACTCAGATGAGTTCTTCACGGACAGCCCCGGCAGAAAGGGGCTGTCTATGTTGCCTCCTCCCTTCCTTTTCCTCCTCTTCCTCTTCTTCATGCTCCTGTTCCTCAGCTGCTCACCATATAGCTGATGGCAAGGGTTGTGTCCTTGTGATGGCGAGGTTGTGCAGCATGCAGCAGACCACCAGGAATCTTGACACCCGCTCTACCGAGTACTGCAGGGCTCCTCCAGAGCAGTCCAGGCAGCGGAAGCATTGTTTCAGAACGCCAATGGTCTGCTCTGACACATTTCATGTGGCAGCATGGCTTTTATTGTATGGCTGCTGCACACGTGTCTGTGGGTTGTGTACTGGAGTCATGAGCCATTTCGTCAGCGGATGGCCCTTGTCGCCTAGTAGCCACCCTTTGGCTTGCTGTGGTAGCTGAAATGCAGCTGGCAGAGCGGATGAAGGCATCATGACTGAGGGAGTGGAATCCTTTTCGGTTCCGGCATATGGCAGAGTTGACATCTGGCGCCCGCAAAGCGATGTCTGTGCAGTCAATGGTACCCTGCATCATGGGGAATCCTGCAATCATTGCGAAGCCATGTGCTTGCTCCGCCTGCTGCTCTCTGGCAAGAGAGAATGAAATGTATTCCATTCTCTTTGAATAGAGAGCCTCAGTGACCTCCCTTACGCAACAGTGGATGGCAAACTGTGAGATGTTGCAAATATCTCCAGCTCCAGCCTGGAAGGAGCATGACACAAAAAGGCTAATCGCCTCAGTCATCTTCACAGCCACTGGCAATGCAGTCCTCGCCTGCTCTGAGGTTGCACTTATGGCTGCAGCAGGTGGCAGATTTCCGTGAGGACATCCTTACTGAAGCGCTGATGTGTCACACATTGTCATTCGCTGAGGTTCAGGCAAGAGAATTTCTCCCTGAAAACCCTGGGTGGATATGCCCTCCTTCTGATAGCCCTCTCCCTTCCTCCTCCTCCCTCTTCCAGCAGCTTGTCCTGCTCTGTGTGGCCTCTGTTCATTCATGCTGTATTCCAAGGGGAATTCCTACTAGTGCACCCATGTCTGAGAGCAAATGGTTTGTGTAAAAGCCTTGAAGTCAGCAAAAAGTCCTTCAGCACCTGCCACACCACTCCCTGTAAACTTTTGAAACTTGAAACACTAGAAAGCAACAACAGCCAGAAGAAATCAAGCAGCAACTAACCTGTAAGTAGTTGATGATCCCTTTAAATATCGCTGGGGCTGTTCTTTCCTGCTGCTGAACGCGTGTTCAGCCATGCAAGGTTAAGAGAGGGTGTTAGATGGAGCATTGAGCTCCAAAATGGCATAGCGGGCATCAAATTAGCGTTGCACGCTGAGTGGCATCATGATCTGCCTGCTCGGCATACTTCCGGCGGACGATCACTTCAAGCGGCCTCACCAAAATGGCATCAGGTTGCAGACGTCATTTTGGAGCTGTAAGAGCACGCACAGTGCCCAAAAAACGGGCACTAATGGTTCCAATTTCACGCCCTCTCACTCCTAACTGGAACATGTGGTAAGAGCAGGTAAAGAATTGGCTGTGAAACCATTCATGGTTGGCATGATTCCCTCTATTGTAGACCCATAACCCAGCATCAGAGGAGGGAAGAAAGGAGTAAATGTGCAAAATAAATATAAAAATCAACATATTTGCCCTCCCTCAAAGTTGCAATATTTCCCTGAAACTCACTGACATAAAAAGAAAGACTTGCATTTATATAGCAACTTTCACAACCTCAATTCTCTCCCCCAAAAAGCAGTGGAGACTAGGTCAATTGAAAATTTCAAAACTGAGAATGCTAGGTTTTTGTTAGGCGAGGGTATTAAGGGTTACAGAACCAAGAGAGGTAAACAGAGTTAAGATACAGATCAGCCATGATCGAATTGAATGGAGGAACAGGCTCGATGGGCTGAATGGCCTACTCCTATTCCTATGTTCCTTAGTATTGTAGCCAACTTTTATACCACTGCCCAGCTTGATTTCACACAAATACCAAAGATAATAGTAGGGCATGGATTTCACTCATTATTAGCATTTCATTATCAGAGATTGTCACTCAGTCCCTAACATCCAGAGTACTTTGTGAATCTTTGTACATGGAATGGCAGTGATAGGAATATCATCCCTCAGAGGAATTAATATCACTGAGGTGGAACAAATTCCATAATGATGTGATAAACTGGATCTTGAATTTTTTGAAAATACTCAGGATGCTTATATTTTGTACATGTCCATCATTGTTCCGCCAGAACTGGACTGCATCTTCACACCCTAGAGAAAATCTTCAGTCTGTTCTAATGAGATTAGATTTCTGCCTGATGAAGTCACACGTGAAGAGATACCTCTGGTCAGAGTAATTTGCAAAATGAAGCCTCTTGATGGTCAGCAAGCATGTAAAGGCTGCAAAGTATATAAACCTGACACTGAATTTAGGCAGAAGAGTTAAGGGAAATAGGAGCAGGGTTAGTTGCTTAAAATTCCATGTAAAAATCCAAGGGCACCATCACAGGAAATGATTCTGAATGAGGAGGAACCCAAAAGGGAAAATTACCAGGTCAGAAAATGGAATAGGCCATGTGTGGATTGTAAAGGCAGCTACAGTGGCCAAGTGGCACAAGTGAGGAAGCAAAGGAGATGAGCAAAAGCCAAAGTTGTCATCGACTTGAAATGTTAACTCTGTTTCTTTCTCCACTCAGATGCTGCCTGACCTGCTGAGTGCTTCCAGCATTTTCTGTAGTTATTTCAAAGGAGATGAAAGTGGTTTTGAGTGTTAGATAGGGTAGGAATGGGAATTAATGAGTCTCAAACCTAGAATTAGACCACTCAGTGCAACAGGTCAGAGCCAGCTGTGGGACTGTTACAGGTCTTAGTTACTCCACTGTTCCAGTGACGATTCAAGACTAGCATAAGGAGAATGATAAAAAAAATTGTAAATACTGTATTTTAATGCAATTTCAAACAGAATTTTTGTTATTACTTTATATCATTTTAGAAATGTTGCCAGGGTGCACTTCATTTCAAATTGATCTGCTTATCTTGCAAAATTACCTCTAAAATAAAAAAAAAATTTTGCTTTAGGAAATTGTTATAAATGTATATAACTGCAACTTTGTTTATAAGACTGATCACCCAAAAGGAATGATTAAAATTCTGTTTGCTTAAAGAAAAGCTAAAAGCTGGAGTCACCAGATTTTTTTTAACCTACCAGGAAAGATGGTTCAATGGGAAAATGTTGTTCTCAGCTATAAAGGTTGAGAAATAGTATTTGGTTTCAGCATCCCAAGTGTAAGGATGCAGTCGAAGTTCTTGCTGTTAATTAACACCCAGAGATACCTTCTGGAAAGTGTCTATCTGTGGATCTCTTTGAGGAGGCTGAATCAGTTGCTATGCAACCTCAGTGTTCTGCTCAATCTGAGCTGTACATCCTATCCCACATCCGGTCACCAGGACCACATTTTTTCAGCTCTGCAGCTTTACAAACTTGGGCTCCTGCCTCTCCTTCAGGTGCCAAAAGCCTCCCGTTAGCGCCCTAAGAGGACGTAAAGCAACTAGCAACCAGGCGCGGCGATGTTTGCGCCGCTCACAAAATTGACCAGACATTTTGCGGCGCGGCTAAACACTACCGCCACAATCTCCTGCGCCCGCAGATCGTGACATCAGTCAAGCGTGCAACACCCCGGACCGGACATTGAGTGGCGCCCCCTGCCTTTCTGCCTGCCGCTAGCAACGACAGGTATAGAGGAACGTTTTGCAGTCGGGAAGGGACTGGGGGAGCGCTATTTAAAGGTGGCCGCTTCCTGCCTTTTTTTGTTGGCGACATTTTTGCACCACGCATTCTGAGAGAGGGAGAGAGAGAAACTTCTGGAGAGATTCAACGCTGTGTGAAGGAGTTTTGGGTACTGAGCAGCACTTTGCAGGTTCATTTTGATTTGACCTTCCTTGCATCGATTTAGAAGAGACTACGGGGGCTGTACTCTGAGCTCTTTCCCTGGGCCCCTCCATTGTTCTTTCCAGCAGAACTGATGTACAGGTCTCTCCAGGCCGAGATTCAGGGCTGCAATGAGCAGGGTGTGGATGGAGAGCAAGATCGACCCTCCCCTTTAAGAATTGGCTGGCGCCAGTGTGTCTGTGTTCCATTGCTAACTGACATCACATGAGCTTCGCCAGCGCTCTGAGGTAGCGCCTCGCTCCTCGGCGTTAGCGCCTTGAGAGGTGTGTAGTGCCTGATTTAGCGCTCCAATCACCTCCAGGGGCGATAGAAGCCAAGTTTGCAGTCGGAGGCAATAATTAGCGCCAGGGACTAAACTTTGCGCCCGGCCGATAATTGCGCCCCAAACGGGGCGATACCGAATTTCTCCCCCTATAGCTATTCTTTATCAGAAAAGCTGTGCAGCCCATATCTTCTCTTGCACAACGCCCCATACCCAGCATCCCTGTCCAGCTCATTTTCAAATCTCTGCACTGCTTCAGATCACCTTACCGCAGTGTCATATGTCCCAGTTCACATCCTCCACTCCTCTAACTGTAGATTACTGTTCACCTGTTCCCTCAGCTTCACCATCAAAGGCCAATTTCTCAGCCCCTTTGTCCCTGCTCTTTGGAGCACGCTTTTCAAAATAAGTTCATCTAGCTCCTCTCTCTTTCCCTTGAAAAGCCTCCTGAAAATTAATAGGGGTAGATTTTGACTTTGTGCAAGTGTAAAACAGGTGCTAGCAAATCGGCAGTCCATTTTACATCTCTCCCGATTTTGATTTCCATTGAAGTCATAAATAAGAAATTAAAATTGGGAGAGATATAAAACGGGCTGCTGAGTTGCTATCACTCGTTTTAAACTATTACACAAAGTCAAAATCTACCCCTATAGTTTTAACTGGATCTTCAACTATCCCCTTTAAATTCCTTCCTCTTTGCTGCTCAGTTCCTCTTCTGTCTCTGTAAAGTGCTCTATGTGAGTGACACTATATGAATTAGAAAAAAAAGCTGATTTTTGGACTTAATTGAAGAATTCATGCAGTCTTTCTCAGTTGTAGTAACAAAATGTGAGCAGTAACAGAAATGAGTAGTACAGCCACAATTTACTTTGACTCTTTCCCTGTTTGGCTATTGTCATTCAGAAGCTGTGGACTGCCAAGATAACGGTCAAACTACTCATTATTCTCTACAGGATAAAGGGGAAATGAAACATCATCTTGCATAATGAAGAGCTCAAAAGATAAATTATAACTCTTTTATACAGAATTATGTTGGTGTTACGAGTATGTGTTTTATTTCGATTAAAAACTGTCATTTTCCTTCTGATTATTTGGGAAAGAAATGGGGATAAAGTACTCTTATTAAAATGATTATTGGATTAGAAAAAAAACTACAGGTACTAGGAAAGAGAAAATATCACAAGAACATCAATTGCCAGAGGCGCAATGCTTATGGATTAGGATGAGAATGACACATACAATGGTTGTCACAATTTAAAAAATATATTTCACTTTTTTTCCTTAAATTAAATTAATGGCATTGTGAATATTCAACATGGGTTTATTTTAAAGATAAAGGTCTCATATAAGAATGTTCTTGTCTTAATGATAGCCTCCTATAATTCAACAATAACTTTCATTTATATAGCACCTTTAACTAGAAAAATAGTCACCAAGCCAAAGAAGGAGAGACTGGGTGTGGCAAAACATTTAGTTAAAAAGTTGAGTTTTGTAGAGGGTCTTAATGGAGGAGCGGGAAATGGAGTGGCGGAGAGGTCTAGAGAGGGAATTCTAAATAGTGGGACTTAGGTGCCTGAATGAATGGCTTCCAATAAAGGAATGAAGGGGGTGGGAAGTCAGAATCAGAGGAATGGAGGAAGGTAGAGCTGGAAGAAGTTACAGAGATAGAAAAGGGCAAAGCCATTAAGGGATTTAAACACAAGGATGAGAATTATAAATTGTAGGCTTTGGGGGACCAGGAACCAATGTAGATCAGCCAGGACTAATCTCATGGGCAAGTATGACATTATGCAGGATAGGATATGGATGGCAGAGTTTTGGATGAACTGAAGTTTACATTTCATTTCATCCCTATTTCTTTCCCAGCTAATCATAGGGCAAAATAAAACACATATTTGTAACACCAACATAATTTTGTATAATCCTCCACCCTCCATAAACTGAAGGCCATCCAAAACTCTGCTGCCTGTATCCTAACTTGCAACAAGTCCCATTCACCAATCACCTCTGTGCTCACTGACCTACTTTGGCTCCGGGTTAAACAATGCCTCAATTTTAAAATTTTCATCCTTGTTTTCAAATCCTTCCGTGGCCTTGCCCTTCCCTATTTCTGTTACTGTCTCCAGCTCTACAACCCTCCAAGATATCTGCGCTCCTCCAATTCTGGCCTCTTGTGCATCCCCAATTTTAATCACTCCACCATTGGTGGCCGTGCCTTCAGCTGCCAAGGCCCTAAGCTCTAGAATTCCCTCCCTAAACCTCTCCACCTCTCTACCTTTCTTTCCTCCTTTAAGGTGCTCCTTAAAACCTACCTCTTTGACCAATTCTGCCCTAATATCTCCTTAAGTGGTTCGGTGTCAAATTTTGTCTTTACAGTAGAGGACACTAAGAATATCCCAACACTGGACAAACAGGGGGCTATAGGGGGAGAGGAGCTAAACACGATCAAAATCACTAAGGAAGTGGTACTCGGTAAAATAATGGGACTCAAGGCGGATAAATCACCTGGACCTGATGGCTTACATCCTAGAGTCTTGAAGGAAGTGGCGGTAGGGATTGTAGATGCATTGGTAATAATTTTTCAAAACTCCCTGGATTCCGCTAAGGTCCCGGCAGACTGGAAAACTGCTAATGTAACACCCTTATTTAAAAAGGGCAGTAGACAGAAGGCTGGTAACTATAGACCGGTTAGCCTAACATCTGTGGTAGGTAAAATTTTGGAGTCCATTATTAAGGAAACAGTAACAGGACATTTGGATAATCATAATTTAATAGGACAAAGTCAGCATGGTTTTACGAAGGGGAAGTCATGTTTGACAAATTTGCTGGAGTTCTTTGAGGAAGTAACATATAGAGTGGATAAAGGGGAACCAGTGGACGTAGTGTATTTAGACTTCCAAAAGGCATTTGACAAGGTGCCACACAAAAGATTATTGCTTAAGGTAAAAAATCACGGGATTGGGGGTAATATTCTGGCATGGATAGAGGATTGGCTATCTAACAGAAAGCAAAGAGTTGGGATAAATGGTTCATTCTCAGACTGGCAATCAGTAACTAGTGGTGTTCCACAGGGGTCAGTGCTGGGTCCCCAACTCTTCACAATCTATATTAACGATTTGGAGGAAGGGACCAAGTGTAACATATCAAAATTTGCAGATGATACAAAGATGGGAGGGAAAGTAGTGAGTGAGGAGGACATAAAAAACCTGCAAGGGGACATAGACAGGCTAAGTAAGTGGGCAGAGATTTGGCAGATGGAATACAACACTGGAAAGTGTGAGGTGATGCACTTTGGCAGGAAAAATCCTAGAGCAATTTATTATCTTAATGGCAAGAAACTGGAGAGTACTGAAGTGCAAAGGGATCTGGGGCTCCTGGTGCACGAAACTCAAAAGGTTAGTATGCAGGTGCAGCAAGTGATTAAGAAGGCAAATGGAATGTTGGCTTTCATTGCTAGGGGGATAGAATATAAAAATAGGGAGGTATTGCTTCAGTTGTACAAGGTATTGGTGAGACCGCACCTGGAATACTGCATACAGTTTTGGTGTCCTTACTTAAGGAAAGACATCCTTGCTCTCGAGGCAGTGCAAAAAAGGTTCACTCGGTTAATCCCGGGGATGAGGGGGTGGTCATATGAGGAGAGGTTGGGTAGATTGGGACTCTACTCATTGGAGTTCAGAAGAATGAGAGGCGATCTTATTGAAACATATAAGATTGTGAAGGGGTTGGATCGGGTGGATGCGGGGAGGATGTTCCCGATGACGGGTGAGACGAGAACTAGGGGACATAGTCTTAGAATAAGGGGCTGCTCTTTCAAAACTGAGATGAGGAGGAACTACTTCACTCAGAGGGTGGTAGGTCCATGGAATATGCTGCCACAAAAAGCTGTAGAAGCTACAACATTAATTAAATTTAAAACAGAAATAGACAGTTTCCTAGAAGTAAAGGGCATTAAGGGTTACGGGGAGCGGGCAGGAATTTGGACATGAGTCTAGGTTCGGATCGGTCATGGCCCTGTGGGTAGTGGAGCGGGCCCAGGGACTGTGTAGCCTGATTCTGCTCCTATTTCGTGTGTGCAATTCTGTTAGATGCAGGAGATGGTTCTGTGATAGATAGTAGATTGGCGGTTAGGATCAGATCAGCCATGATCTTATTGAATGGCGGAGCAGGCTCGAGGGGCCGATTGGCCTACTCCTGCTCTTATTTCTTATGTTCTTATGTTCTTATAATGCTCCTGAAAGCGCCTTGGGATGTTTTACTGTGTTAAAGATGCAAATTCCTGTTTTTGTTGTTGTTGAGTGCAGTGAATGAGAGATTGGCCAGAGGAGCATTGGAATAGTCATGTCTGGAGGTGACAAAGGCATGGATAAGGGTTTGAGTTGCAGGTGGGTTGAGGCAGAGGCACAGTCGGAAGAGGGCGATATTATGGAGGTGGAAGTAGGCGGTCTTTGTAATGAAGAGTTTGAGGTCAGAAGGTCAGCTGGGAATCAATATGATGCTGAAGTTGGGAACAGTCTAGTTCAGCCTGAGAGTGGTCAGGTAGGAGATGGCATCAGTGACGAGGGTACAGACTCCTCACTTAAACTTGAAAATCCCCTTAAAAGAAAATGGAAAAAAATATATAACTTTAACTTATAAGTAGCAAAAATATTAATTTTATTCTATGTGAATTAATATTTAAAGCCATTTCATATTACTGTAATGACCTGAAACTGCCAGTGATTTTTTTTTTAAACCTTTATTTAATAAATTTATATTAATTAATTGCAAACTAATAAATATAAATCCAAGGTTTTCCAGGGTCTCTTCTTCCCAATGATATTTTCTCTTAAACTAAAAACTTGTGCCATCATTTATTAATAATAGAATCTCATTTCCCCCCCCCCCGGTTTAAAATTTATTAAACCAATGCATTAGGTAGTGTGTAAAAGACTGGCAACTAATAGTACCTCTCAAGCAGACATCAAGGAGCATTCTCCCAAATATTCACATAAAGACAAACAGAATAGTTAGTAACAAAAAGAGGAATGATTGGACAGACTGACGTCTAGGACAAGAAGAAGTGTGAGGGTTCAAGTATAACTCTTGTTGGTGGCAGAATTGCAATATTAGTGATTCTACCAATACTAATCAAGACGTACTGCTCCTTTTAGTAAATACTACATGTATTGAATGTTTTGATGAAGTAACAGACAGGATTGATGAAGGGAATGCAATGGATGTTGTCTACATGGATTTTCGGAAGGCGTTTGACAAAGTACCACATGGAAGGCTGGTTAACAAAATTGAGGCTCATGAAATAGGTGGGTCAGTGGCAGCTTGGATAAGGATTTGGCTTAAGGACAGAAAACAGCGAGTTGTGGTAAATGACTGTTTTTCAGACTGGAGGATGGTAGACAGTGGTGTTCCCCAAGGGTCAGTGCTGGGGCCACTGCTTTTTTGATATATATGTAAATGATCTGGATTTTGGAATGCAGAGTAGAATTTCTAAATTTGCCAATGACACCAAACCTGGGGGTGTGGCAAACAGTGAGGATGATATCAATCGACTGCAACAGGACATAGAAAGGCTAGCAGAATGGGCAGACAAGTGGCAGATGGAATTTAATACAGATAAGTGTGAGGTGATGCATTCTGGCAGAAGGGAGAGGCAATATACACTTAATGGCACAGTTTTAAAGAGTGTGCAGGGACAGAGGGACCTGGGAGTTAATGTGCATAGGTCCCTGAAGGTGGCAGGACATATTGAGAGAGTGGTTAACAAAGCATATGGGATTTTGGGCCTCATAAATAGAGGTATTGTGTACAAAAGTAGAGAAGTTATGCTGAACCTTTATAATGCGCTGGTTAGGCCACAACTGGAGTATTGCGTCCAGTTCTGGTCACCACACTTTAAGAAGGATGTGAAGGCCCTTGAGGGTGCAGAGGAGATTTACCAGAATGGTTCCGGGGATGGGGGATCTTAGCTATGAGGACAGGTTGGAGAAGCTGGATTTGTTTTCATTAGAGCAAAGGAGGTTGAGGGATGATTTGATAGAGGTATACAAGATTATGATGGGTTTGGATAGGCTAGATGGGGAAAGGCTGTTCCCACTAGTTGAGGGTACAAGAACTAGGGGACACAGATTCAAGGTTTTGGGCAAGAGATACAGGGGGATGTGAGGAAAATCTTTTTTACGCAGCGAGTGGTGATGACGTGGAATTCGCTGCCGACGGAAGTGGTGGAAGCGGAGACACTGAATGTTTTCAAAGGGAGACTGGATAGGCACTTGAGGGAAATAAGTTTGCAGGGCTACGGGGATAGAGCGGGGGAATGGGGCTGACTGGATTGCTCAACAGAGAGCTGGCATGGACTCGATGGGCCGAATGGCCTCCTTCTGTGCCGTTATGACTCTATGACTAGTTCATTTCCCATCATCAGTTCTATCCTCTTATAGCTCTTCTCCTGGAGCTAGCCTTCTGGTGATTCGTTGTCCTTCTGATATTCGTTTACATGTTAGCCTAAGCAGTGAATGTTGGCAGGTTATTCAACAAGGGAAATTTACTTATCCGACCCTAATGTGACATAATGCACGCACATTTTCCAACTTTCCAATAAGGATCACTGGATAGGAGTCAGGAGCAGGAACCCAAGCCAATATACTCCTCCCTGGCCCAAGGACAATGAAGATTATTGTTGCACCTACATCCTGGCTGAGGTCAGCTAACTCAATGCAACTGGTGAACAAACTTTCAACGTTCCTGGTATGTAAGGCTCAGTAGAACAAGAATGGAGAATTTATTCACATGAAGTATTTTTTTCACATTTGTTTGTTCTACAAGCTATGTGGGTCTGCAACTCATATCAATCTATATCTATAATATTTTTAAAATCTTACATCCTGTCTAAAAAATTCCTATGCTCCAATCAACTTTACCTATCCACACATCTTATTAAAAATCTTACATCTGTGCACCCTCGTCCAATTATTCCCCTCCCCTCTAATCCTACTTCACCTGAAGATTACACTTGGTCTTGACTCCCTGGATGCAACAGTATGGGAGACCAACGTATTAAAAAAATTACATCTGCATCTTCCAAACCTTACTTTTTGTTGTCACATTTTAGTGTCAACTTTTCCCATTATAAATTCCTTTGTCCACATTTATAATGGCAACTCCCTATGTAAACTTATTATGGCTGTAATTGCACCCTCTTGCCAGGATATTTTTCATCTCCCAGCTTCTCAGCCTGTGCTGCAGAGAAACTCCTGTGCACCAACCAACTCTACTTTTCGGCAGTTTGGCAAATTAACTATACATAATAATATAAAAATCAAAGTATTACATAAAAATATAAAAATCAAAGTATTATATAACATTATGCACAGAATACATGACTTTAAAATAAGGACTGAATTACATCTGCATGTCTATCTCCAATTATCCCCTGCACTCTAACCCTGCTTCACTGAAAACTATACTTGGTCTTATCGCCCCATGTGCAATGACACAAGAGATTGACTAGTAATATATTAAGGGGGAAAAATTCGCTGGCGCCCCCTTTGAGGTGCTAACTTCGCCGGGGAGCTACTTTTAGCGCCCCGAAAAAGTTAGCACCCCTGTGCCTTAAATTCAGTGTTAGCACCCTAAGCAGGTGGTGGGGCGCTACTGGACACGCTCCCCCTCCTTCCTGGGGGACTACCATTGAATATGTGCAACAGCGCCACCTGCATTGGCAGGTCGCGCTGTGGTATTGCAGGCCTCCCTCCCCTGATTAAAGGGGCAGGGCCTAGCGCTGCATGCACCGGGGCGCTGCTGGACCACCGGGGAGCGGGGTGCCGTGGAACACCCGGCACTCAAGAGGAGTGCCGGGCTGACCGACGCGGCCAGCACCCCGCATAAAAAAGTGGAAGGGGGCAGGTGCTGGCAGGTGGCCAGAAAAAAAAAAATGGTCACCCGGCACCTGCCCTTTAATTTGTGCCGCTGTGGCCGCAAAAACACCACTCTGACCCTGTCAGACATATCGCGACCGAAGTTTGTGGTCGGGGCATGAGCCGGGCAGCGCGTATGGCGATTACGTCATTGCCAGAGGCGCAGTGCCGCAGGGTGCTACCGGCTACCGCCGCCGCTAGCCCCCTGCTGAATTTTGCGGGAGGTGTTAACGGCGCCACGCCCAGGTGCTAGGGGCTTTGCGCCCTGTTAGCGCCCCCCCCCCAGGGCGCTAACGAGAGGTGCAAACCAGCCCAATTTCCCCCCCTAAAAGTCTTGCATTTTGTGCACACTTCCTGTAAGTTTCAAATTTGCTTCTTGTCATATATTTTAATTGTCAAACTTTAGGATATCCTCTGACTCACAGATGCTGAAATTCCGCAGAGATTTTACTAGCTGAAAGTGGCCCTTTACACCATTTCCCCAGCGGTTCTGTCAGTCTCCCACCGGAGTTATGGTGAGAGACCAGTAGAACCCCCATGGAATTTCAGGGCTACTGTGAGCAATGCCTAATAGTATTAAATAAAAATGTTGCAGTCTGACTGCAAAGCTATATAAGAAATATGATAGCAAGAACGAAAAAAGACTGTTCAGCTAATCCAGTTTTTTTCTGTGATTTAGGTCCATGTATTTGCACCTTTTACATCTCTCTCCTGGCTTAGTGCAACATTATCCCTTTATTCTCCACAGAATCAGGAATCTAACCAATTTTTGAGATGTTCAACCAAATCCCCACTTACTGCATTAGGTGGCAATCTAATCCGTAACTAGTATTAGAGTAAAACTGGGACTACGTTATCATTCAATCTCTGTACAGTCCCAACTCCATTCTCGAAATCTAGTTAGAAGTCTTTTGCAACCTGTCTTAGCATGATGCCATTAATGCAAACAAGGATCTCACTTCATTAAACAAAATGTTGTAAGTGGATTTTGTTTCCCACACCTCTTGACTGTACTTACTGCTCCCCAGTCTTAGACTACTTCATCATGCCTCCTGGACTGTTGCGTCAAGTACTACTATCAAGGACTTTAACAATATCAAACTCCCACCTATTTTGCTGTTTGATGGATACTCAGATTTCCTATTGAGATGTGCTATCTGTGCTCAAGAGTTGGATAATGCCTCAAAATCTTCCAGTATGATCTGTTCAGAACTACTGCTCCTATTCACTTCTCTGGCATTTTAATGTTCCCAAGCTCCCGATTTTACTGCTAAAGCAGGATGCAAGAAATAGAAGGTGACATTCATCCTGTCAATAATTTTAGCTTGAGGACGAAACAGAATTACCCATTTGTACTCAGAGTGATTTTTTTCACTTATGTTCTGGACAGCGGGAATTCCACGAATATCATCTCACCTGTAACCACTTCTTTACTTAATATTTGAAAACATTAAATATGAGTATGTACAAATTCTTAATGGTTACTTACCTTTTTTATTTTAAGTTTAAGGATGTTGTATAAACAAAACACATAATGAAGGATTATGGAATATAAGCCTGGAAATCATTGCAAGTGATGCTCAACATGTTTATATAAAATTCCACTATTTTAAAAGAGTTGGTAATCTATTTAAATGGAGGTGAGAGGAATTTGATTTGTGTGTGTTAAGTGTTTGCACAATAACATCACCAACAGTAATTTCCAGACTTTGTTGTTAGTTCTGCTAGTGAGAAAAACTTTCAGTGCTCGGCCGTGATTTGGCATACACTAGTGATGAGGTCTCCTCATTTGTAGAATAACTAGAATGTTGTTATATAATAAACAGTCACTTAACTGCTGCTAGCTGATCATCAGACACGCAGCACTCCACCAACTAAAACTTTTTTGCTCAAACACTTTCTTTCACCAGGTTATTTAAGAATGTTTTGGTGATGACAACACATCAACAATACATCTGTCTTTTACTGTTCAAGTGACGTAAATAGAATACATGAGAGACGATGCTTTCTAATAGAACTTACTTTAAATCCATACCATTTCACTTTCCCTCTGCAATATCTCCCCAAACCTCAAATTACAATCTTTGCGAGCATTTTGCTATAGGACAAGCATAGTAGTGTTGCCAGCGACTCCCTAGGGAATTGATACATTCAATAATAATTTTAGTTATGCTCAGCACACATATTAATTTGAAATATTTAATAGCTTTGAACATTGAAAGGATACATCGTTATTTAATAATGACGAATAAATAAAAAAATGATAATTTAATCCAAGTATGGCTTGCAATCTTTCCTGAGTGGCACCGATTAACATGGGAATTTGTAGTATAGTGAATGATGGACATTAATTTTCATCCATTCTTTGGATGTTACTTTTCTTTGTAATTTAAAGCTTTTTTTTTTACAATTTCTGGAATTAATTAAGATAGTTAATGTAAAGAATTAAACACAAGGGAGAGAAAGAGTAACATCCAGCCAGACACAATATTTTAAATCTGGTGATAGTGTAAAGAAAAGTTAAAACATCTGCAAATAATTAAAAAAAAACTTATATTGCACTCTTATGTTCTTGACATAATATGAATGATACATGAGAGTAATAGCAGGGTCTCAGGAGCAAAAAACAAAGGCTAGGATCAGGACATCTATACGCTCTCACTCACAACAGTTTCCCCTGTGGAGTTAATCCAGTGAGCAGCGATGAAGGAAGTGGGACATTCTCCCGACTGGCAGCGGCCCAGGGGATATCTATCCAAAGGAATAAGCTGTCCTCAGGTCAGGAACCAAATTTAACTCTTCTAATTTCAACATTATAATTATAGAAAACCATTATTGCAGATTCCATGACACTAATTATGTGTTCTTAAAAAGCATAGTCAGTAGTCAAAGAGTTAAAGATGACAGTCAGTGTAAATACTGAAACGTGGCTAAACACAATGCCCCACATTGGGAATTCAACACTACACACTGCACTTCATACTGCTAGAAACAAACAGTAACTTCCTTACCTTCAGAAAAATCGATCAGACCTAGGAAATGGAGCAATTTGAGAGATGCACAGATAATCACAACAATGCCAACAGTTTGTAGACCCTCTGACTCCCATTCCACACTCAACATTTTTCAACTAAACAAATCATGCCACTATTGCTTTTACAAGGGCTGAGTAATCCAGTGCTGCTAGTGAAAATAGTTAAAACCTGAACTGAGCAACTATGTAGTGGAGACTACCTTTCCATTGCTATACTAAAACTAATTGACCACAATGATTGCTCTAAAATGTCATCAGAACCTTGCATATCATGCTTTCATCAGCAGCTGATTTTATTAGCATTGAGTTCTCTAAGAATGCTCCTGTGACCAGTAACCTTTAGACAACATCACATCCAACAGTAATGCTACCTTCCTGCTATTGGAAACATCTGTTAACTGGAATTAGCAAGAGGTGTATCAATTTGGGAAAAAAAAGACCAATAAATAATAAAACTTACACTGGGGAACACATGGCAACCTGCTTTGAGGTCTAAACTTGCTTAAACAAAGGAAAGCATCCTTTTCCCCTTGAAATGCCATCAGGTTTGATAAGCTTTCATTGTTTCTTTTTGACAGTCTGAAAGGCAGCAGATTTGGTTCAATCCATTAGCAAGGGAATCTCAAGAAACTGCTTCTCGTGGAACATTACACACACATACATCTGTTGTTGGATCATTTACAATTAAATGCTGCAGCCGCATATTGCTTTGCTATAATAAGATAAAAACCTTTAACATATAGCACTATAAAACAGGACCCAAAATATACAAAGTGCCGAGATACATTCAGTCTTTATATTCCACATAAACCAACATAAAAACAGCAAGTGCCGTCAAGAGTCCCCGAAGCAAACTTTATATCTTCAAATGAGATTATTAGTAACACCCCTGTGTTCAATGTGCTAGATTCTTAAAGCATAGAATTATTTTAGTTTTGTGTAATCTGCCTGGATTTCTGAATTTTAGAATCCATTCTCCAGTGGACTGGGTTAAAATGAGACACTGAAGCAATATAAACTACTCAATTTCCAGTGATTTACATATAGACAATTAAAGGATTCTAAATAAGGTTCAAGCACAAAACCACAATTACTATAAAAAGAACACATACTTAAACGATGTAAAATTCACCATCAGAAAGAGAAAAATCATTAAAAAGAAATAAATCCTTACTTTGCTTGTGCATTTGACATTAATCTGCATTCAATAAATGAAGCAATAAAAAGGGACATTAAAAACAAAATTTCAAGTCTAATGATTACTTTTTCAATGTTACACAAGTGCAGTTTTACCCAACTGCTTTCTTGAGCTAAGATTTTTTAAGAAAAACTGCAAAATATGTTTATACTGACTGACAGAATAGGGAACAAAGATAAACTGCTCATTCACTATTTATAAATGAACATGCAGTGCTTATTTCCTTTAACCTGGTGGCAGCAGAGTGGCCAGAACAAGTCAAGATAAGTTTTATATTTTACTCTTTGGGAGCATTCCTTGGGAACCAGGAAGAACAGGAGGGATCCTTGGGCCTCCCCTGTTGCTACCTTACCTCCCCATCCCTATACCGGCATATATTTGGGAACCCCCAACTTATGCCGGGGACCTTATACTTGGCCGGTGTCCGGCTCCAGCCCAAATTCCTGCTCCTGTCCACGGCCTTAATGATTTTCCTGCTGTCTACTGAGACAGATGTGGAAATTAAAATGAGGTCCGGCAGTTAAAATTGGCTGGGCCTCGCTTCCTTCCCAACTTTTGGGTGCACCGCCCAATTCACGCCCCCCACTCACTGATCCTGCCTGAGTTCAAATAGACCCCATAGGGGCTGATTTTGACATCAGGTGGACATTAGGCGAATGGTTGCGATTTGATCGTGCCGGCTTACACAATGCCCTCGACAATAGGCGCAAGCCATTTTGATAGCCTCATTTGGCTCATACCGGCGAGCTGCAAGTGCTAAATCAGCGATTACAGACTACTCACTCATTGGAGCAGGGGGTGGTGGCGGCAGGAATTCTGGTGGTTCCTCCGCGGAGTCGAGCTGGAAGTTAAATGTTACAGGAAGACAATCGCTGGGGTGGGGAGAGGGCGAATGGGCCTGCAGCAGGCTGGAAGATTTTTGTGGGGCCAGTAGGAGCGTTCATGCACAAAGGTTTTACTTACCTATTTCTGTAATGGTCCCCTTAAGGACCGTTGGTTAGGCTGCTCAACCCTAATACCAATGAGCGGTCCTACAACCGGCATAGGACCACGATTTGCATATGAAAGGCAGCCTGACCACCCATTTCCATCACAGGTCGGAAATGGTGGAAACAGGAACACAGCACTGCCATCCGTAGTCCAGCTTCTGCCGGGTGCAGGCCCTTAAATCAGCCCCATAGAGTTATATTTTGAGTTGAATTATAGTACACAAATACGTTATATAGCTCTGCATGACAGTGTTACCCCAGCCTTCCATAAGCAGGGTCTGTGGTGGTGGTGGCTGTCAAGTGAAGCCTATAGTTACGAGTGAGCTTGGGGGGAAAAGCAATATGCCAAAGTACATTGGGCTCTTAATGTTATATTTGCAAATCTTTCTTGCTTTCTAAACAGTATTTGGATGGCAATGATATAATTCACATTAAAAAAAGTCACTGGATCTAAAACTGCCATTGTATCACATATTGGACATCGTCCCATGTCATATTTGACACAGTTGCTGGAGTCATCCACTCATTCACAAACATTGACAATGGCCCTGAATTTGCTGTCGGTATGACGGCATACTCTTAGGGTACGACGTCATACCGCCTTTGAAATTGACCTCAAGTTCGGGATTTCCGCATGTGCTTGCACTAAATCCCAAACTTGCAATCTGTCAAGTTCTGAATAGACAGATGATCTGCTGCGACTTTCAAGTCCTCATTCAAATGATGTGCTGGAGAAAAGTTGGGCTAATTGCCCACCTACTGCGCATAAATTACGCTGGAAATTTTTACGGCTGGTGCAAGCAGGCACAGGAACCTGTTTGCCCAGCATAAGGGGGAGGGATGAGAAAATTGTACAATTAAATATGAACACGTAAAAGAACCTACCAGGCAGCTGTAATGGCTCAGTTTGAGGCATGAGATCATTTGAATCTTTTTTATTAATCTTGCAGTCTTCCAGTAAATAACTGTACTTACTCCAAAGTATTCTCTGCACTTATCAAATAAACATAATTAGTATCATAGTATTTAATTTACAAGTTGTAACTACATAATAATACAAGGGGCTTTCTATGTTTCCTGATTGGCTAATGAAAGGAGCACCCGCCCCCCCACCTCCCCACATGATCCTAGGTACGCTTTCCAAACGGTGCGCTCCTGGGATCCGTGGGCCACTACTCCGCAGCAAAACAACACAACTTCTCGAAGGGGGTTCGCAGCAGATAAGTTGGAGGTCGGCGGTATATTCTTTAACATTAGTGACCATTAGAAAGCCGCTTGCTGAAAATCCATTGTTAAGTTATCCATTTATTTCTGCAGTTATTTAGGTGAAATAGCTATATGGTTAATGCTGAAGCAAACTCTGCTCAGAGCAAAATACAAGATCGAGCGGTTTGTTCTCAGCTAAAGGCACCAAATTAAAGAACCTGAAAGACATTCATTACCTTGATTTATATCAAAATTAGTAATTTCCTTTTACTGTGGCTTTCTTTTCAGGGGCACGACTTCCTTTGATTCTGTCTCACAAGGGACATTTCCGTACGCCAGACTCCACAGACACAAAATAACCACTGCATAAATATTTAATTGCATAATTAACAAGTTTCCCACATGCTTTATGCATCAGAGCAGCAGGGAGGAGAAGTTCTTGCACCGTTTAGTAAAGATAATGAAACAAGACTATTTCCTGCTGGGTTGGAAGCACAATAGGTGAGAAATAAATTCAAAGTGAAAATGCTGCTATGGTTGAGGCTTAGCGCCACTTGTGCTCACTTGTAAATGCCTCAAGCTTGTCGTCAGTTTGAAGCTCTTGCACCCTAAATTATCCATAAGATAATGGTGACAGGATTTCAGATGTCATATTAGTATTATTTCTGTTTAACTGTGCACCATACAATTGCATTTCAGCTACAAAATGTATGAGAAATGTATTTGAGTGGTATCTCAGTGACCAGAAATCCATCACAGATTTTTCAAGCTGGATTGAGCTTGTATAACAGATGTATCTTTAAAAAAAAACAAGCTTCAAGTTACAACAATAATCTCGTAAATACCAAATAAACTTCCAAATTAAATACAACCAACAAGCATGTCATATCCTACCAACTGCACCACTAGCCTCAGCCACTGTTCAATACACCACACCCCCATCACTCAACTACCAACCATCTCTATCAACCAGGACTCATACTTTAACATTCGTATGTTTCATCTCACCCACACACACTTAGCACGGCTGCAAGCCTCAACCCCGCATCTCACAGCTTTCACACACTGCCAGCTATTCAACTATGATAGCCACATCACCCACACAGATTGCACAAAACTCAGTAACACACTTCCCTCTCTTTTGCATGAGAAGATGACGGTATCCTCATACCTAATCCTCTTCTCATATCCCACTTTTCCCTCATGTCTCAATCTCTTCTGACAAAGAAGCTGCAGATGGTGTAAGCATGCACTTCTTACTTTCTCCTCTCCCCTCACTACAACCCAACCCTTGTCCCTTTTTCCTTTCAGATACCAAGAACTGCAACCTGCCCAGACAGTGGAAGAAGAGCAAGAAGACAGTGAAGATGAAGACACTCAGTCACTTGATTTCACTGTCACAGTCACCAGCTCAGATACTGACACTGTGCGTAATTTAGAGGATTGGATAGAGGGTGGATCTGCACATGGTGAGACACCAGGCACAAGTGTGCTGCAGCCAAGGCAGGGGGAAAGGATAGTGCAGGTGGCTACCTCCAGCAGCACATCTGTGGAACTAACCATAATGCAGCGTCTGATGGCCGATGTCACAGCTTCCAATGCAGCACAAGCAGCTTCCATAAGTGGCAGGTAACATTCATGCCACAGAAGTGCCAGGCAATGACTATCTCCAACAAGCGAGAGTCTAACCACCACCCCTTGACATTTAATGGCATTACCATCGCCGAATCCTCCACCATCAACATCCTGGGGGTCACCATTGACCAGAAACTTAACTGGACCAGCCACATAAATACTGTGGCAACAAGAGCAGGTCAGAGGTTAGGTATTCTGCAGCGAGTGTCTCACCTCCTGACTCCCCAAAGCCTTTCCACCATCTACAAGGCACAAGTAAGGAGTGTGATGGAATACTCTCCACTTACCTGGATGAGTGCAGCTCCAACAACACTCAAGAAGCTCGACACCATCCAGGACAAAGCAGTCCACTTGATTTGCACCCCATCCACCACCTTAAACATTCACTTCCCTCCACCACCGGCGTATCGTGGCTGCAGTGTGTACCATCTACAAGATGCACTGCAGCAACTCGCCAAGGCTTCTTTGGCAGCACCTCCCAAACCCGCGACCTCTTCCACCTAGAAGGACAAGGGCAGCAGGCACATGGGAACACCACCACCTCCAAGTTCCCCTCCAAGTCACACACCATCCTGACTTAGAAGTATATCGCCAATCCTTCATCATCGCTGGGTCAAAATCCTGGAACTCCCTCCCTAACAGCACTGTGGAAGTACCTTCACCACATGGACTGCAGCAGTTCAAGAAGGCGACTCACCACCACCTTCTCAAGGGCAACTAGGGATGGGCAATAAATGCTGGCCTTGCCAGCGACGCCCTCATCCCATAAACGAATAAAAAAAAAAAATCCACCCAACGTCTGAGTGCTGCAGTGGGAGCTCGGACTGCTGTCATGCAATCTCAGCTTGCTGCCATGGAAGCTCAGACTGCTGCCATCATGGCTCTGGATACCAGTGTGCAAAGAGACTTCCAGGGCGTCACAGCACTCCAGAAATCTGTTCTCCAATAGATCTGCTCCCTAAAGACCCTCTGCAGATATGGCCTCCTACTGAGAGTTCTTCTCCCTCTCCTGCTCCTCGCGCTTCTAGCAGCTTGTCCTGCTCTGCATGGCCTCTGTTCATTCTCCCAGTCATGCGCAATGCCAAGATTAAGGCCCATTGGTCCACCCATGTCTGGAAGCAACTGGTCTGTGCACAAGCCTTTAAGTCAGCAAAAAAGTACTTCAGCTCCTGCCACTATTGTACACTATACACCAATGTTCCCTCTAATTTTTATTTGTACAGAGCGGGCCACAAACTCCTCTGAGCGCGACTTTTTTGTTCATGGGCAAAATTTACAACAACAACAACTTTAAGCATATATACAACAATGCAAGTAAATAAGGCTGATATTTATTCAACATTACTTACAGTTGGAAATTTCTCCCGTCTGTCTTTCTCTGTTTTCCAGTGATGGAAAATTTTGTTAAAGTTGACAATCCACATCTCCTCTAACAGATCACATTATACTTCTGCTCTCACGCATTCCGGTCTACCTCTCCTCTTACTGGTCCCATTCTACCTCTCCTCTCACTGGTCCCATTCTACCTCTCCTCTCACTGGTCCCATTCTACCTCTCCTCTCACTGGTCCCATTCTACCTCTCCTCTTACTGGTCCCATTCTACCTCTCCTCACACTGGTCCCATTCTACCTCTCCTCTCACTGGTCCCATTCTACCTCTCCTCTCACTGGTCCCATTCTACCTCTCCTCTCACTGGTCCCATTCTACCTCTCCTCTCACTGGTCCCATTCTACCTCTCCGCTCACTGGTCCCATTCTACCTCTCCGCTCACTGGTCCCATTCTACCTCTCCGCTCACTGGTCCCATTCTACCTCTCCGCTCACTGGTCCCATTCTACATCTCCTCTTACTGGTCCCAATCTACCTCTACTCTCTCACATCCCAATCTACCTCTACTCTCACACATCCCAATCTACCTCTACTCTCACACATCCCATTCTACCTCTACTCTCACACATCCCATTCTACCTCTACTCTCACACATCCCAATCTACCTCTACTCTCACACATCCCAATCTACCTCTACTCTCACACATCCCATTCTACCTCTACTCTCACACATCCCATTCTACCTCTACTCTCACACATCCCAATCTACCTCTACTCTCACACATCCCAATCTACCTCTACTCTCACACATCCCATTCTACCTCTACTCTCACACATCCCAATCTACCTCTACTCTCACACATCCCAATCTACCTCTACTCTCACACATCCCATTCTACCTCTACTCTCACACATCCCATTCTACCTCTACTCACACATGTTCCAATATACCTCTCCGCTCACTGGTCCCATTCTACCTCTACTCACACATCTCACACCTGGACTGTTAGCTCCTCTTTCCCAACACAAGAGCTCACACTTTTAGGAGAGTAGATGAAATGTGAAAGAGCAGGGAGGATACACACACCTTGAAAGTCTGGGCTTAGGTCATAAACACCCTTAAAAATCCATTCATCTCACCAAACAGTGAAATTAAACTTACATAATCTGGGCTCTCATCCATTATCCATTAACCTAGTCAACTTCGATTAACCTGTGGTTTCCAGGTGGTATATGTGACTCAGTCAATGCTAAAGGCAGGTGTTCATTGGCCATGCTCCATATATATGATCAATAACCCAATGTAGTTATGGCAGGGGACAGTATAGTCAGAGAAAAGATACTGTTCTCTGCAGCCGTGACCGGGACTTCCGAAGGTTGTGTTGCCTGCTTGGTGCCAGGGTTAAGGATATCTCGTCGCGGCTGGAGAAGAACTTGGAGTGGGAGGGGGAAACTCCAGTTGTCGTGGTCCACGTAGGAACCAACGACATAGGTAGAACTAGGAATGAGGTTCTGCTGAGGGAATTTGAGGAGCTAGGATCCAAATTAAAAAGCAGAACCTCAAAGGTAATAATCTCTGGATTGTTACCTGAGCCACGTGCAAATTGGCATAGGGAACTTGAGCGGGAGCCGAGCAGCGGAGGCGGCAGTATATATTCAGTGAAAAAAAATTCAAGGAGTGATGTCACAGGACAGCAGGTAAGTGATTGGTTGGTGAGTATTACCTTTGTCTTTTTCTCTCTACGTTAGCTCAGTGGATTAGTTCTTAGTCTATTAAATAGAAGAATGGCAGGGCAGCTCAGTCCTGTGGAGTGCACATCCTGTGCCATGTGGGAAGTCCTGGTCGCTTTGTGTAGCCTGGACGACCACATGTGCAGGAAGTGTCACCAGCTACAGCAACTCGAGCTCCGCGTTTCGGAGTTTGAGCGGCAGCTGGAGTCACTGCGGTGCATCCGCGAGGCTGAGAGTTACGTGGATAGCACGTTTCAGGAGGTGGTCACCCCGCAGCTTAAGAGTATGCAGGAAGAGAGGGAATGGGTGACCACCAGACAGAAGAGGAGGACCAGGCAGGTAGTGCAGGACTCCCGAGTGCATCACGCTCTCCAACCAGTATTCTGTTCTGAGTACTGGTGGGGGCGATGGTTCCTCTGGGGAGTGCAGCCAGAGACAAGTCCATGGCACCATGGGTGGCTCAGCTGCACAGGTGGGGAGGAAAAAGAGTGGAAGAGCAATAGTGGTAGGGGATTCGATAGTTAGAGGAGCAGACAGGCGTTTCTGCAGCAGCAGACGTGACTCCAGGATGGTATGTTGCCTCCCTGGTGCCAGGGTCAAGGATGTCACTGAGTGGCTGCAGGACACTCTGAGGGGGGAGGGTGAACAACCAGAGGTTGTTGTCCATATCGGTACCAACGACATAGGCAAAAAGAGGGATGAGGTTCTGCAGGCACAGTTTAGGGAGCTAGGAAAGAGATTAAAAAGCAGGACCTCAAAGGTAGTAATCTCCGGATTACTCCCGGTGCCACGTGCTAGTGGAAACAGGAATAGGAGGATAGAACAGATGAATGCATGGCTGGAGAGATGGTGCAGGAGGGAGTGCTTTAGATTCCTGAGGCATTGGGACCATTTTTGTACAAGCCGGATGGGTTACACCTCAACATAGCCAGGACCAATATTCTCGCAGGGAGGTTTGCTAGTGCTGTTGGGGAGGGTTTAAACTAGGTTGGCAGGGGGATGGGCACCAGCATATAGGAGTAGAAAAGAAGAATAAGGTGCATAAAAGAGTGATTGTGTTAGATAGTACGAGAGAAAAAAGTAGTACTAGAGGCGGAAGTAGTAACATATTAGATAGGAACAGACTAAGAAAGACTACGAAAAATTCAAAAATGGGTTTAGAATGCATGTACGTAAACGCACACAGTGTGGTGAATAAGGTTGGTGAGCTACAAGCACAATTAGTCATGTGGCAATATGATGTTGTGGCAATAATAGAAACATGGCTTAAATACGGTGAGGACTGGGCACTAAATATTCAAGGGCTCAGAAAAGATAGGGAAGGAAAAAAGGGAGGTGGGGTGGCAGTGCTGATTAAGGAAGACATTGTAGTGTTGGAAAGGGAGGATGTTCTTGAGGGGACAAGGACAGAATCCATTTGGTTAGAGTTGAGGAGCAAAAAGGGATGAGGTCCTGCAGGCACGCTATTGGCCTCCAAATAGTGAGAGGGAGGGAGAGGAGCAAATCTGCAGGGAAATCGCAGAGATATGCAAGAGCTATAGAGTGGTGATATTGGGGGACTTTAATTACCCAAATATCGATTGGGATAATGCTAGGGTAAAGGGAAAGGAAGGGGAGGAATTTCTGAAATGTGTTCAGGAGAATTTCCTTGACCAGTATGTTCTTGGCCCAACTAGGAAGGAGGCATTGCTGGATCTGGTGCTGGGGAATGAGGTGGGCCAGGTTGACCAAGTGTCTATGGGAGAACACTTGGGTACGAGTGATCATCGTATCATAAGATTTAGATTAGCAATGGAGAGGAGCAAGGAACAATCTAGAGTGTAACTTCTAAACTGGGATAGGGCTAACTTCAATGGGATGCAAAAGGATCTAGCCAGGGTAAAATAGAACCAAAGACTGACAGAAAAAACTGTAACGGAACAATGGGTGATCTTTAAGGAGGTGATGTTCCAAGTACAGGCTAGGTACATTCCAACAAGAGGGAAGGGTAACGGAACCAAAGAAAGGGCTCCTTGGATGACGAGGGAGATAGAGAGGATGATGAAACAAAAAAAGAGGGTGTATGATGCATGTCAAGTGAATTCTTCAAGGGAGAACCAGACCAAATACAATAAGTTGAGAGGGGAAGTGAAGATGAAAATAAGATTGGCAAAGAGAAAATAAGAGAGTAGAGTGGCGGTTAACATAAAAGGGAACCCAAAAATTTCCTACCGGCATGTAAATAGTAAGCAGGTAGTAAGAGGCGGGGTGGGGCCTTTTAGGCAACAAAGAAGGTGATATATGCTTAGAGGCGCAGGGCAAGGCTAGAATACTCAATGAGTACTTGGTATCGGTGTTTACTAAGGAGGTGGATGCTGACAAAATATCAGTAGAAGTGGCAAAGGTAGAAGCAATAGAAGGGGTGAAAATTGACAGACAGGATGTACTAGAAAGGCTGGGTATGCTTAGAGTGGATAAGTCGTCTGGTCCAGATGGCTTGCATCCCAGGTTGCTAAGGGAATTGGGGGAGGAGATAGTGGAAGGGCTTGCCATAATTTTCCAATCTTCCCTAGCTGCAGGGGTAGTGCCTAAGGATTGGAAAGTGGCAAATGTGACACCATTGTTCAAGAAAGGGTGTAAGGACAATCCTAGTAACTACCGGCCGGTCAGTTTAACATCAGTGGTGGGTAAAGTTTTAGAAACAATAATCAAGGAAAAAATTACCGGGCACTTGGAGAGGTTTAAGCTAATTAAGGAGAGCCAATATGGATTTGTAAGAGGCAGATCATGTTTGACTAATCTAATTGAATTTGTTGATAAAGTAACAGAGAGGATTGATGAAGGGAATGCAATGGATTTTGTCTACATGGATTTTAGGAAGGCTTTTGACAAAGTACCACATAGAAGGCTGGTTAACAAAATTGAGGCTCATGGAATAGGTGAATCAGTGGCAGTTTGGATAAGGTCAGAAAACAGCGAGTTGTGGTAAATGGCTGTTTTTCAGACTGGAGGATGGTAGACAGTGGTGTTCCCCAAGGGTCAGTGCTGGGGCCACTGCTTTTTTCTGATATATATAAATGACCTGGATATTGGAATACAGAGTAGAATTTCTAAATTTGCCGATGACACCAAACTTGGGGGCGTGGCAAACAGTGAGGATGATACCAATCGACTGCAACAGGACATAGAAAGGCTAGCCGAATGGGCAGACAAGTGGCAGATGGAATTTAATAGAGAGAAGTGTGAGGTGATGCATTTTGGCAGAAGGAACAGGGAGAGGCAATATACACTTAATGGCACAGTTTTAAAGAGTGTGCAGGGACAGAGGGACCTGGAGTTAATGTGCATAGGTCCCTGAAGGTGGCGGGACATATTGAGAGAGTGGTTGAAAAAGCATATGGGATTTTGGGCTTCATAAATAGAGGTATTAAGTACAAAAGTAGAGAAGTTATGCTGAATCTTTATAAAGCGCTGGTTAGGCCACAACTGGAGTATTGCGTCCAGTTCTGATCACCACACTTTAGGAAGGATGTGAAGGCCCTTGAGAGGGTGCAGAGGAGATTTACCAGAATGGTTCCAGGGAATGGGGGATCTTAGCTACAAGGACAGGTTGGAGAAGCTGGATTTGTTTTCATTAGATCAAAGGAGATTGAGGGGTGATTTGATAGAGGTGCACAAGATTATGACGGGTTTGGATAGGCTAGACGGGGAAAGGCTGTTCCCACTAGTTGATGGTACAAGGACTCGGGGACACAGATTTAAAGTTTTGGGCAAGAGATACAGGGGGGATGTGAGGGAAAACTTTTTTACGCAGCGAGTGTTGATGACCTGGAATTTGCTGCCAACGGAAGTGGTGGAAGCGGAGACACTCAATGTTTTCAAGGGGAGACTGGATAGGCACTTGAGGGAAATAAACTTGCAGGGCTACGGGGAAAGAGCGGGGGAATGGGACTGACTGGATTGCTCTACACGGACTCGATGGGCCGAATGGCCACCGTCTGTGCCGTTAGGACTCTATGGATGAGATTTTAGGTTGATCGGCCTCGTTACAGCCGACGTGCGGGTCCCTCCAGGCAATTGTTGCAGAGTGTCAGATTCTCGCCTCTGATGACGCGTTGTTTCAGTAAAGATTTAAAGAGGGCATCTCCCCTTTGCAGAAGCATTAGCTTTTTTCTGTTAAAATGCTGGCTGCTGCAGGAATGGCAGCCCCAAAAACTAAGGCTGCCCCCAGGTTCAATGAGGGCTTCCTCCATGCTCTTGTGGAGGGAGATATAGGACATCAGGTCCTCTTCCCTGGAAACGGAAGGAGGAGGCCTCCTCAGCAAAGCAAGGCAGCTTGGCTGCAAATAGCTGAGGAGGTGAGTTCGAGGTCTGTGTGCAGATGCACATGGGTTCAGTGTCGAAAAAGGTTTAATGATCTGCTGAGATCATCTAAAGTGTGGCCTCTGTGTTCTGGGAAATGGAAGTTCAAGAGTGAGGGCTCCGGGAGAATTCCATGTAGAATGTTGGTGGTGACACTGAGCACTTTAGTAGACAGATGATGCCTGGGGTTTTGAGGTTGTCGGACTTATATTCATCTCCATGTGCCAGCCACCTGTGGTTGAAGCGTAAGCTTACTCGAATCTGGCATGGATGAGCCCATCCCTTGCCTGACGGCCAGCAATGTGGCCGCCTGCTGCTGGATTGGCCACATCCGGCCCCGCAAGACATCGCTCCTCGTTCTCCTCCTCATCCTCCTCCTCATCCTCCTCCTCCTCCTCCTGCTCCTCCTCCTGCTCCTGCTCCTCCTCGTCCTCCTCCTCGTCCTCCTCCTCGTCCTCCTCCTCGTCCTCCTCCTCGTCCTCCTCCTCATCCTCCTCCTCGTTCTCCTCCCCGTCCTCTTCCTCGTCCTCCTCCTCGTTCTCCTCCTCGTCCTCCTCCCCGTCCTCCTCCTCATCCTCCTCCTCATGCTCCTCCTCATCCTCCTCGTTCTCCTCCTCGTTCTCCTCCCCGTCCTCCTCCTCCTCCTCCTCCCCGTCCTCCTCCCCGTCCTCCTCCCCGTCCTCCTCCTCGTCCTCCTCCTCGTCCTCCTCCTCGTCCTCCTCCTCGTCCTCCTCCTCGTCCTCCTCCTCGTCCTCCTCCTCGTCCTCCTCCTCGTCCTCCTCCTCGTCCTCCTCCTCGTCCTCCTCCTCGTCCTCCTCCTCGTCCTCCTCCTCGTCCTCCTCCTCGTCCTCCTCCTCGTCCTCCTCCTCGTCCTCCTCCTCGTCCTCCTCCTCCTCGTCCTCCTCCTCCTCGTCTCTCCTCCTCGTCCTCCTCCTCGTCCTCCTCCTCGTCCTCCTCCTCTTCTTCCACGGAGGCTGTGTGCTGAGCCACTTGTTCATCCGGCAGCACTAAGCCACGCTGCTGTGCGATGTTGTGCTGGGAACAGGAGACCACAATGATTCTGGACATCCTGGCTTGTGCATACTGCAAGGCTCCACCCGATCTGTCCAGGCATCGGAAGTACATTTTGAGCAAGCCAATGGTTTGCTCGATGATGCTTCTGGTGGAAATGTGGCTGACATTGCACTGCTCCTCAGCTTCGTTTGATGACCTCCTCATCGGTGTCATGAGCCAATTTTTCAGGGGATAGCCATTGTCGCCAAGAAGCCATCCGGAAAGTTGGGTTGGCGGATGGAAGAGCTGAGGCACAGTAGACTGGCGCAGGATGAAGGAGTCATGGCAACTGCCAGGGTACTTTGCGCAAACATGCATGATGATCTTCCTGTGGTTACACACCAGCTGGACATTCAGGGAGTGGAATCCCTTGCGGTTGACAAATACAGCTGGGCTGTGATATGGGGCCCTAATGGCTACATGTGTGCAGTCTATGATGCCCTGCACCATTGGCAAGCCTGCCATATTGGCAAAGCCAATCGCACACGTGGTCACACTTGGGCCATCTGTGGAGAAGTGGCTGTAATTGTGCGCCTTTTCAAAGAGGGCATCGGTGACCTGCGTGATGCAGGTGTGTGCGGCCGACTGGGAGATGCCGCTGATGTCTGCAGCTGATCCCTGGAAGGAGCCTGAAGCAAAGAAGTTGAGTGCGGTGGTGACTTTGACAGCCACTGGTAAGGAGTGTCTACACGCTCCTCTGGGCTCCAGGTGTTGCAGCATTGTGCAGATGTCAGCGACTACTTCTCACGAAAGTCTCAGCCTCCTTTGGCACTGTTGCTCAGTCATGCTGAGGAAGCTGATCCTCTGCCTGTTAACCCCGTGTTGGGGGTATCTCCTGCGGCGAGGTGCAGCCCTGCGCTGAGGCCCTTCGCCCTGTGCATCATCAAGTGGGTGAGGAGGAGGTTGGCGCTCCTGGTGCTGGTGCTGCTGTTGTGCCTGGTTGTGGAGCTGCCACAGCTGCTCTTCCTCCAAATCTGACGACCAGGATGAGAGGGTATAAATGGCTCCCATCTCGTTGCTATAGATTTCAGTTGAGGCAAGAAGCTTGCAAGCACACACTCAAAGTGGCCTGAAATTATTCCAATCAGATCACACTGCAGATGGGTGTCAGCTTGAACAGTCACAAGGTCAGTAGATTTGCAAAATCTTATCCCAAACCTCCAGCAACAAATGTCAGCCATGTTACAGGAGCGCTTTTAAACTGCTGCACCAATGACTACAATTCATGTCCTCGAGAAACTCGTCTCCTTGCAGCTGGCCTGTTTCTGGCAAGACAGGAAACAGGAGCCAGAAGCACGAAAAGCAGAAACTATGACAAACAGAATAGAGTTTTAAATGCGTGGCTCAAAGTGTGGTGTGGGAGGAAGGGGTTTCAGTTCATGGGGCACTGGCACCAGTACTGGGGAAAGAGAGAGCTGTTCCATTGGGAATCGACTAACTAGGGCAGTAGACAGGGCTTTAAACTAATGAAGGGGGTGGGGGGGGGGTGGGGGTGTGGAGGATTCAGGAAAGAGTAAATTTAAAAGCAGCAAGACAAATGTCAGGGCTTTAGAGCAGAGTAGAGTTTTGGGTAAAAATAAGCAGAATAGGTCAGGAAGGGACAGAGAGAGTAACAAAGGTAATAGGGCATCATAGAATCATAGAATCATAGAAGATAGGAGCAGGAGTAGGCCATTCGGCCCCTCTAGCCTGCTCCGCCATTCAATGCGATCATGGCTGATCATCCAAATTCAGTACCCTGTCCCTGCTTTCTCCCCATATCCCTTGATCCCTTTAGCCTTAAGAAATATATCCAACTCCTTCTTGAATCTATTTAATGAATTGGCCTCTACTGCCTTCTGTGGCAGAGAATTCCACAGGTTCACCACTCTCTGGGTGAAGAAATTCCTCCTCATTTCTGTCCTAAATGGCTTACCCCTTATCCTTAGACTGTGACCCCTGGTTCTGGACTCCCCGACCATCGGGAACATCCTTCCTGCATCTAGTTTGTCCTGTCCTGTCAGAATTTTATAAGTTTCAATGAGATCCCCTCTCATTCTGCTAAACTCCAGCGAGTATAAGCCCAATCGACCCAATCTTTCTTCATACGTCATTCCTGCCATCCCAGGTATCAGCCTTGTGAATCTTCGTTGAACTCCTTCCATGGCAAGAACATCCTTCCTCAGATAAGATGACCAAAACTGCACACAGTACTCAAGGTGTGGTCTCACCAAGGCCCTGTACAACTGCAGCAAGACATCCTTGTTCCTGTACTCAAACCCTCTCGCTATGAAGGCCAACATACCATTTGCCTTCTTAACCGCCTGCTGCACCTGCATGCTTACCTTCAGCGACTGGTGCACAAGGACACCCAGGTCTCGTTGCACTTCCCCTTCTCCCAATCTATTGCCATTCAGATAATAATCTGCCTTTCTGTTTTTGACACCAAAGTGGATAACCTCGCATTTATCCACGTTATATTGCATCTGCCACGCTTCTGCCCAATCACCCAACCTGTCCATACTGGAGTTTCTCGGCATCCTCCTCGCAGCACACACACCCACCCAGTTTTGTGTCGTCTGCAAACTTGGAGATATTACATCTAGTTCCCTTGTCTAGATCATTAATATATATTGTGAATAGCTGGGGTCCAAGGACCGATCCCTGCGGTATCCCACTCGTCACTGCCTGCCACTCGGAAAAAGACCCATTTATTGCAACTCTTTGCTTTCTGTTTGCCAACCAGTTCTCTATCCAAGTCAATACCTTGCCCCCAATCCCATGTGCCTTAACTTTACACGCTAATCTCTTATGCGGGACCTTATCAAAAGCCTTTTGGAAGTCCAAATACACCACATCCACTGGTTCTCCCTTATCTATTTTACCAGTTACATCCTCAAAAAATTCCAATAGATTAGTCAAGCATGATTTACCTTTTGTAAATCCATGTTGACTTTGTCTGATCCTGTCACTGTTTTTCAAGTGCTCAGCTATTACATCTTTTATAATGGACTCTAGCATTTTCCCCACTACCGATGTCAGGCTCACCGGTCTGTAATTCCCCGTTTTCTCTCTACCACCCTTTTTGAATAGTGGGGTAACATTAGCTACCCTCCAATCCATGGGTACTGTTCCAGATTCCATCGAATGTTGGAAGAAACTAAGGTGACTGCAGGGAAAAATAGAAAAATGTCAAAACTAAGGGCACTATATCTGAATGCGCGAAGCATTCGCAACAAAATAGATGAAGTAATAGCACAGTTAGAAATTAATAGGTTTGATCTAATAGCCATTACGGAGACATGGTTGCAAAGTGACCAATGTTGGGAACTAAATATTCCAGGATACTTAACTTTTAGAAGAGATAGGCAAAGTGGAAAAGGAGGGATAGCCCTGATAATGAAGGATGGGATAAAGACAGTAGAGAGAAAGAATCTTAGCTCTGAAAATCAAGAAGTAGAATCAGTTTGGGTGGAGCTAAGAAACAGCAAGGGGCAGAAAACATTGGTGGGAGTTGTTTATAGGCCCCCACAAACAGTAGTTGTAATGTAGGGCAGTGTATAAATCAGGAAATTAGAGGCGCATGTAACAAGGGTAATACAGTAATCATGGGGGACTTTAATCTACATATAGACTGGGCAAACCAAATTTGCAGTAATAGTGTGGAGGACAAATTAATGGAATGTATGCAAGATAGTTTTCTAGATCAGTATGTTAAGGAACCAATTAGGGAACAGGCTATTTTAGATCTAGTATTGTGCAATGAGAAAGGGTTAATTAAGAAACTTGTAGTAAAAGGGCATTTAGGGAAAAGTGACCATAATATGATAGAATTTTATATTGCGTTTGAAAGTGATTTAGTTAAATCCGAAACTAGGGTTTTCAATCTAAACAAAACAAACTAAGTAGGTATGAGGGGCGAGTTGGCTAAGGTAGATTGGGAAACTACATTAAAAGGTATGACGGTAGACAAGCAATGGCTAGCATTTAAAGAATTAATGCATAATTTACAACAAATATACATTCCTTTAAGGCACAAAAACCCCGCAGGAAAAGTGGTCCAACCGTGGCTAATGAGAAGTTAAAGATATTAAATCAAAGGAAGAGGTGTATAATGTTGCCAAAAAGAGCAGTAAGCCTGAGGATTGGGAGGATTTTAGAATTCAGCGAAGGAGGACCAAGAAATTGATAAGGAAAGAGAAAAAAGAATATGAGAGTAAATTAGCAAGAGACATCAAAACAGACTGTAAACATTTCTATAGGTATGTAAATAGGAAGAGATTAGTGAAAGTAAACGTGGGCCCATTAGAGGCAGAGACAGGCTCAATGTAAGACCCCCATCCACCCCCAATCACTCACCTACCAACAATCTGCACCAAACAGGAGGCACACCTCCCATTCCTAGCTTCACCTCATCCCCTTGGAGGAGACGGTGCAGGCTATTCTTCCCAGGGGCATGACTGAGCCATTGGCCAGCGGCGGGGCTGAAAGGATACAAGATGCTGGTATCCTCATACGCTATCCTCCTTCTCGCATGCACCTCTTGCTTTCTCGCCCTCCCCTCACCACAACTGCACCCTTGTGCCGTCCTCATTTCACACACCCAAGAAATGCATCCTGCCCAGCCAGTGGGTGACCAAGAAGAGGGAGAGAAGTGTGAAGAAGAAGAAGTAGATTGATTTGACACTCCCAGCCACCAGCTCCTGCAGGCCTGAAGACTTTGGGAGTGCCTGAGAATAGAAGCCCATTCCTGCACGGCGTGCTCCGTTTAGTGCACTGCACCTCCAAGCTTGCTGCGTGTCCTGTCCAATCCTGTCCTTACACAACGCCCACATATGCGCACTTCAAGCAGGGATCATGTATTCACGATCAAGAGAAGGAAACCTGGATGATTTTGCCCAATCTTAAATCAGGGCCGCTGAGGTCCACTGTAGGATATCTATTGTTACCTCACATCAACTGATTCAACACAGATTGGGGACTGACCTTTTTGTTTTACTCACACCTCCCGTGACAGCTGTTATGAGTTATTTAATGAAGTTTATGACTTTTCAGTGGCGACCATTTAAAATGTCCTAATTTCAGGAATGGGAATTTTCAATCACAAAACAAATGCAGACAAGACAGCCTCCTGATGTTAGGCTGAAGGTGGCGTTCTCTGAAGACTAGAGTCTCTAAAGTTGCCACTGAAATACCCACTTCAACCTCGTACAGAACAATTTTAGACAAATGCAATATCCAGGGTGCTATAAATAGTACCTAGTAGAATTTCAAGCCCAATAAATAACTGAAGCATGCACATAAAATGCCATTATATGCAAGCAAATGCAATCAATTGTTTTAAAATTTTCAGTCACATTCAAAGACAGTTCTAGCAGGGTAGGCTATATCTTAGGTTTCAAACTGCAGTGTGTGCAAGACATGCCTAATCCAGCATTTTAAATGTAACTGCAATTGGAAAGAAAGTGTGAGTTCATTATCACAATTCAAAGAAACAAACTATAAAAAAACGAACAGAACAAAAGAGTGGCCAGAACTAAATTCAAAGTCATGTTTTGAAAATACTTTTCTTTAGGAGATGTTAAGTTTCAGTAATTCAAGGCAGTAAGACCAGGAACAGATTGTGTTCAAAAAGTAATTGTCCAAAGAGAGTAATTCTTTAAGCTGAGATGCTTAGATGATAGCTTAACTATGCCATTAAAGACAGCTCTATCACCAGAGTAAGAAAACAATTTTGCTCATTTGCCATATGAGAGTGAACGACTCATGTGGCTGTAAATGATTAATCTAGACTTTCCAATTTTCAAAAGTCTACTTCAGGGACTCATTGGCGAGTCCCTTCAGCTGCCACTTTGTAAACTGCTGCAGCTAAGGATATATTCAAGGTGTTTGTGTGTTTACAGTATTTTCCACTGAGGTGTGTCTCAATAAGGAAATGAGTGGTGCATTTTGCGGCATGGTGTGTTGCATTTAGGTACAAACCTAATGTAAACTGGAATGGTTTAGCATTCAGGACAGTTACGGAAATCTTGGCAATTCATTGACAATTGGGACATCTTTTCATCCGTGTTTGATCAAGTCAGCAAGCCATTTCAATGGGATGTTGTGGTATTTTCTCCTTAGAACCTCAATGATACGGCCACTGTGTGCCACACAAAAAGGTTTCCATTGTCACAAACCCAGGAATTAAAAATTGCTTCTGAGTCTATAGTCATAACAGATAAGTTCTGAAAAGTAGTCTGAGACCTGTTCATCATGGAATAATTAAAAATATGAATCTTACATGTGGACATCAAGAAATGTTCTAAAATCACAGGTGATACAGCACAGAAGGGGGCCATTCAGTTCCTCGTTCCTATGCCAGCTCTTTCAAAGAGCTATCCAATTAGTCACACTCCCCTGGTCTTTCCCCATAGCCCTGCAATTTTCTCCACTTCAAGTATTTATCCAATTTCCCTTTGAAAGCTATTAGTGAATCTACTTCCACCACCTTTTCAGGCAGTGCATTCCAGATCATAATAATTCACTGCATAAAAAATGTTCTCTTCATCTAAGCTCTGGTTCTTTTGCCAATTACCTTAAATCTGTGTCCTCTTGTTACTGACCCTCCTTATTTACTCTATCAAAACCCTTCATGATTGTGAATGGCTCTATTAAATCTCCCCTTAACCTTCTCTACTCTGAGGAGAACAACCCCAGATTCTTTAGTTTCTCTACGTAACTCAAATTTCTCAGCCCTGGTACCATTCTAGTAAATCTGCTCTGCTCCCTTGCCAAGGCCGTGACATCCTTCCTAAAGTGTGGTGCTCAGAATTGAACACAATACCCCAGCTGAGGGCTAACCAATGATTGATAAAGGTTTAGCATAACTTCTTTGCTTTTGTACTCTATGGCTGAAATTTTCTGTACCTAGGTGGGTCGGGTGCGGGTGGTCGCTGTGGTGGGTCGCGACCCCGTTCCTCATTTCATTCCACTCCTGAGATCGACTTTCCCTTAATGTCGCTTATTAAGACAGCCCTGCATGTTACCCGGCCCTATTAAATGGTACAGGTCTGATGACGTCATCGATGACCTGTTTTCAGCCGGGATATTTAAAGGAGCTTTGGCCACATTGCATTGAAAGGTTCATCTAGGATTGTGCAGGCACTATACTGGAGTATTGGAGTGTTGGAAAGACTTGGATACATGACTGCACAGAGGCAGAGGGCTGCACCCAGGTTCTCAGATGACTCCCTCCATATGCTAGTTGAGGGAGTGAGAGCACGCAGGGAGGTCCTCTTCCCTTCGAATGGGTGCAAGAGACCTCCCCAAGAGACCAAAAGGAGCCTGGTTGGAGATCGCAGAGGAGGTGAACAGCAGGGATGTTGTGAGGAGGACCTGGGTGCAGTGCTGGAAACGTTTCAATGATCTCATTCGATCAGGAAAGGTGAGTGCAAAGCCACACTCAAATTCATCCTGTTGTGCCTCTCATCACATCCCCATCACTCTGCCTTCCCAACCCTGCTCCTGCACATCATTACTCACATCAACATATCTTGCACGTCCACCCATCCCTCTCTCTCTATCTACATTATCACATCCCCATCTGATTAACCACCCCTCACACTCACCCTCATCCTAATGCAATCATGCCAACTAACAACACACAAGGAGGCCATTTGTCATTAGGACCACACTCCATCATAGTCTCCCTCTAAAGTTGTAACCCATCTATTCCTTATACGCATTCCATCACTCTCACTCAACCTTCTCTTCTTTCCCTCCTTGCAGGAGAAGAGAGCCCACAATAAGGAGGAGAGGGAGAGAACCGGAGGTGGGCCTCCATCATTGGCCACCTTAACTGCAGCAGAGGAGGTTGCCTTGGAAGTATCAGGAGTCTCAGAGTAGCTGGAGGTGGGAGACAGAGAGGGGCATCATCTCAGCAACCTGGTGACAGAATTACATCTCATAAAGCCACATGGCTTACGGAGACTGATGTCAGCAGCCAGTGAATGTTCATCATGTGCATAATGGTATCATTAGCCATTCTTAATATGACATTTCTAAATCATCTCTTTACTCTCCCACAGGTCTGTCAAGAACCCCCCCCACTGTCCAGGAGGAAGAGGAAGATGACTCCTCAGAGGAGCCTCCAGCCTCTGAGGGTACACCGTCACCAGACATAAGCGCACCCAGCACTAGCGCAGATACTTGCACCTCGGTGGGTCCCACACGAGATAGAGTAGTGTTATCACCTGTTGTGTCACAAGTCACAAGTGAGCAAGAGCAGATGGTGGAGACGGGGACAGCAGTGGAGACTCCTCGCCGGAGGGTGCAAGACGCTCCCAGCTCTGTTCAGTTGGATGCAGATGCTGAGCCTCGGGGAGCACCCAGAAAGAGGGCGATCCTGGAGGTGCAGGACAAAGTGCAGGAGGCTCTGACAGGTTTTGCGACCGCGATGTCTGCAAATGTGCAGAGAATGGAGGAGTCCATCTCCAACATGAGCACCACCTATGTCGTAGGCTCTTCCATGGAAAGGATGGCCACCTGCATGGAGCAGCTAATGCGCTGGAGCACATGGTATCTATGGAGAATGAATGGCTATCTATGGAGAATGGATGGCTATCTATGGAGAATGGATGGCTATCTATGAAGAATAGATGGCAGACGCTCATAGACTTCCTCTCTAGGAGGGATGTCAATGTAGACTTGGGTCCTCATGGCCCCACTACTGTGCAGCAAGGTGTTCTCCACCTCCTTGCTAGCAGGGAAATGTGGGTGGCCCATGAGAGGGATGACAGTGAGAGGGGACATGGAAGTGGGGGCTCCTCTCAAAGCGCTCACACTTCTCCCCCATTGCCTCCCACTCAGTCAGAGCCCCTCATGCTTCCTGGGATTGCGATGGCTGAGTCTGCCCCTGCACAGTCACAGGAGGAGAAGACTTTGGTGGGGCCATCACAGGCTCCAAAACCCAGAGGACATCCGCCAAAAGTGTCTATGCAGTCACAGCAGGGAAGTGAGCAGACTGCCTCTACCTCTGCTGAAGCCACAGGGGTAGCACCTTGTAGAAGCATGCGTAAGAGAAAGATGACACACAAGTAGATGCACAAGGGTAATCACTTGGGTGTTTTAATAAATGTTTGTGTTAAGCTTCTGTTACTCTGATACCACAGATAAAAATTATTATTTTCACCACTTTCATGGCCAATTCAGTCTGCAACTTTGAAAGTGGCTTAGTGAGTTGGAGTGAATGGTGAGACATAACGCTACCTCCAGCAATGGTGGTTAGTGTGAAAGGAATGGCCTGGTCATTGTAGGGATGCTTTATGGTCTTGATGTGGAGTGATGGGAGCCTGGCACAGCATGTGGCAGCCAGATGGATGTAATGCCTGAAGTTATGTAAATCTGGCCATGATGAGGCCATCCCTGGCCTCCTGGGCAGCAATGTACTCGGGTGCTGGTGGGATATGGACCGCAGGTTCCTCTTGCTCCTCCTCCTCCTTGTCTTCCAGCTGATGCTCCTCCTCCTCCGAAGAGGCAGTGCGTTCTGCGCCTTGCTCCTCCTGTAGCTCCAATCCTCGATGCTGCGCTACATTGTGTAGGGCACAACTGACCACAATGATTCTGGAGACCCTGGCTGGTACGTACTGAAGGGCTCCTCCAGATCTATCAAGGCATCTGAGGTGCATTTTCAGCATGCCTATTGTCTGCTCTATGACACATCTGGTGGAAATGTGGCTTTCATTATATCTCTCCTTGGCCTCAGTACTTGGCCTCCTCAAGGGTGTCATGAGCCACGTCTTCAGTGGATAGCCCTTGTCTCCAAGCAGCCAGCCAGAAAGTCTGGTTGGAGGAGCAAAGAGCTGAGAGAGGGTGGACTGGCTCAGGACGAAAGAGTCATGGCAGCTGCCAGGGAATTTGGCACACACATGCATGATGATCTTCCTATGGTTGCAGATGAGCTGCACATTGAGGGAGTGGAAGCCCTTGCAGTTGACAAAGACTCCTGGGT
Source organism: Squalus acanthias (assembly GCA_030390025.1). NCBI lineage: Eukaryota > Metazoa > Chordata > Chondrichthyes > Squaliformes > Squalidae > Squalus > Squalus acanthias. The sequence goes on along the minus strand of CM059426.1, from coordinate 110,462,075 downwards.
GATGATGGGGGTGCCCTGATGGCCACATGTGTGCACTTGGTGACGCCCTGCACCCGTGGGAAGCCAGCCTGAGCGACAAAGCCGAGCACCTGCTCAGTAACACTGGCTTCATCCATGGCAAAGTTGATATAATTGGCTGACTTGTCAAAGAGGGCATCAGTGACCTGTGTGATGCATCTGTGGGCGGCCGACTGCGAGATGCCCCAAATGTCTGCTGCAGATCCCTGGAAGGAGCCTGAGACGAAGAAGTTGAGTGCGCTGGTGACTTTGACAGCCGCTGGTAAGGCGTGGCTACACGGGGCTGCAGGTCTTGCTCCAGCAATCTTCAAATGTCTGCGACGACCTGGCATGATAGCCTGAGCCTCCTTTGGCACTGCTGCTCAGTCATGTCCAGGAAGCTCCTCTTCTGCCTGTCTACCCTGTGTTGGGGGTATCACCTTTGGCACGGTGCAGCCCTGCGCTGATGCCCTCTGTCCTGCGCAGCATCAGGTGGTTGAGGAGAAGGTTGGTGGTGTTGTTTTTGGTGCTGCTGGTGTGCCTGGTGCTGCTGGTGTTGGGGCTCATCGTGGTCCAATTCTGAGAACAAAGTGAGACAGTATAAATGGCACCCATGCTTATGTAATAGATGGCAGGTCAAGGAGAGATGAGAGAAGCAATCTGTCAATGGTGTGATAGGTTGTACCAATGAGGTGACAGTGGTTCCTGACTTTGCTGAAAAGACTTGCAACCTCTAGAAAGCTAAATCTGTGCTGACAATGCACTCAGCAACTGCATCTGCCTTAGGAAAGTAACCAGCTGTCAGGTGGGAGTTTTTATTGTGCTTTCCATGCTGTGCACTAATGAGTTCCATCAATGGCCACTCAACTTCCGCCTCAGGTTCACAGACGTGGTTCCCGAGCTGTGTGATTCCTGCGGTCATCCAGTGAAATTGGAAAGGTAGGGTTAAAAAGATGCTTAAGGGTCTGACAAGTACCTAATAATCATCTAAATTAATTCAGCCGCCTCTGCCGTTCAGGTCGCTGCCGCGCTGGCAGATGCACCCGAAAGGCAAGTGGAGGCAGGATAACGGCGGGTTCCCGACCCGCTCCAAGTTATTTCAACTTTTGCTCCCGACCCATCTCCAATCCCGCCCGCATGGACGCCAGAAAATTCCGGCCTATGACTCTATTTATAAAGCCAAGGATCCTGTATGCTTTTTAAACAGCCTTATCTACTTGTTCTGCCACCTTCAAAGATTTGAGTACATACACCACCAGGTCTCTGTTCCTGCACCCCCTTTAAAATTGTACCCTTTAGTTTATTTTGCCTCTCCTCATTCTTCCTTCAAAAATGCATCACTTCACACTACTCTGCGTTAAATTTAATCTTGATGCGGAGATGCCGGTGTTGGACTGGGGTGGACAAAATTGAGAGGTCGCACAACACCAGGTTATAGTCCAACAGTTTTATTTGAAATCACAAGCTTTCGGAGCTATCGATTTGCTCCTTCCTCAGGTGAAGGAAGGAGCAAATCGATAGCTCCGAAAGCTTGTGATTTCAAATAAAACTGTTGGACTATAACCTGGTGTTGTGCGACCTCTCAATTTTAAATTTAATCTGCCATGTGTCTGCCCATTTCACCAGTCTGACTAGGTCCTCCTGAAGTCTGTTACTATCCTCCTCATTGTTTACAACATTTCTGAGTTTCGTGTCATCTGCCAACTTTAAAATTATGCCCTGTATATCCAAGTCCAGGTCATTAATATATATCAAAAAGAGCAGTGGTCCCAATACTGACCCCTAGGGGGACGCTACTGTATACTTCCCTCCAGTCTGAAAAACAACTGCTCCTCACTACTCCCTACTTTCTGTCCCTTAGCCAATTTTGTATCCATGCTGCCACTTTCTCTTTAATCCCTTGGACTTCAATTTTGCTAACAAATCTATTATGTGGTACTTCATCAAAGGCCTTTTGAAAGTCCATATACACAACATCAACTGCACTATCCTTATCAACCCTCTCCGTTACTTCGTTAAAGAACTCAATCAAGTTAGTCAAACACGATTTGCCTTTAAAAAATCTGTGCTGGCTGTCATTGATTAACCCATGTTTTTCCAAGTGACAGTTAATTTTACTCGGATTATTGTCTCTAAAATACGTGTTTAATATTCCAAATGTATAAAAACATCTTCAGGAGCAATTTTAGAAAAAGTTAATCAGTTTGAAACTGACGAGAGCAAGCCCAGCCAGAGACTCAATGGTAATGAGCAGCCATGTAAGAGCCAAGAGACCAGTTACAAGGGTTCGTTTTATGTTGAGTATTAGGGCAAGAGAAGCATCTTTGTTTTTCTTTATATTCCTCAGAGGATTAGTTAAGTCTGTAATTACCATATAACTACTGATTATTTCTAATACTGTTCATTTATCTGTTTACTGTTCAATAAATCTGATTAGTAGATTATAACTTAAACCATGATTTGATAGAGTATTCTTTTTTCACCTGCTACAGTCCATGGCACATGCCATATCCAGTAAACTGGAATAATGGTGAAGGTTCTCTAGCTGACCCCTAGGTGTGCTCCATTTACCTAGATATTGGGAACGTAAAGACAAACTGAGCATCACAGGCTCACTTACGGGAGTGATCTGTGATATCAAACCTGAATCTAGCTTAAAATGTAGAAAAGTAATTAAAAGGTTAGCCATCTGCCAAAGGCATAACAAACATTGCTAAAGTGCTGGATTAGTGAAATGGTTGCTTGCTATCCTTGATTAGTAGATGCAGTTAGCCCGCAGCAATGCTGGAGATTTAATAGTCTGTTTCACTATAACAATGCTTCGCTACTTCTTCCAAAGGCTATTAAAATAGCTAACAGTATGGTGTTCATCTGGCTGATGCATATTAATTCAGCAGTTACCTTTTGGCCAATGAAAAACACGAGTTAAAATACGCAGCCAGCGTTCCTCAGGCTATTCATTGGCTGCACACATCAGCAGGGGGCTTGATATTGTGAGTGGCTGGCGCTACTTAAATGTAGCCTGAACCTCTTAAAGAGGAGGTGCTTTGTGGCTGCTGGAAGTAGTGTCAGAAAGTTAATTGATTTTGAAGATTTTTGTCAAGATGGCTCAACCTGTGAGAGATTGTGCACCAAGGTTTTCTGATAATGAGCTGGAGGTCTTGGTGCACGAGGTCGAGAGAAGAAGAGACATCCTGTATCCACAGGGGGGAGCAGGAGGCATATACTCCAGACATATGCTCAGAAGGTGGTGGGAGGAAGAAGTGGCGAAGGTCAATGCCAGGCGTATTGCTCCAAGAACATGGGTGCAGTTCAGGAAGAAATTCAATGATTTAACACGAGTTTTCAAGGTCAGTGAGTTCAATCTTCAAATGGCATATCCCATCAACTACACCACAAGCCTCATCCACTGCTCAATTCACAACATCCTCATCACCCACCTACCAACAATCTCTATCAATCAGTTCTCAACCCTTCAATTCATATGGTTTACCTCACTCTCACACACTTAGCACTGTTGCAAGCCTCACACCCACAACTCACAGCTCGCACACACTTGCAACTATTTAACCATGGCAGCCACATCAACCAAACATATTGCAGGACTCTCACTGACACATTTCCCTCTCTCTTGCAGGAGAAGGTGGTGCATAAAAGGAGGCAGCAGCAAAAAACTGGAGGAGGACAAATGCGACCGCACTTTTTAACCCCAATGGAGGAGACAGTGTTGGCCATCATGGGAAGGGGCATCACTGAGGCCGTGGCCAACGGCAGTGCTGGAGGGATCAATGATGAGGCTATCTGCATATCTAATCCTCCTTTGCTGCCTCATAGCACAATCTCTACAGACTCACAAGCTGCCGATGATATAAGCACGCACTTCTTACTTTCTCCTCTCCCCTCACCACAACCCAGACATCGTCCCTTTTTCATTTCAGATACCCCAAAAACTGGAACCTTCCCAATCAGTGGAGAAAGAGGAAGAAGAAAATGAAGATGAAGAGACACCGTCACTTGATCTTACACTTGCAGCCACCAGCTCATATACTGACGCTGCGTGTACTTCAGAGGCTGAGATAGAGGGGGAGAGACACCGGGCACAAGAGCGCTGCAGCCTGGGTGGGAGGAAAGGATAGCGCAGGTGCCAGCTCACTGGAGATTTCTCCCGCGGGGCGGGGTGCCTGTTTAGGCACGACCAGCGGCGGCAGATCGCCCCCAGTATGCAGCTGAGGCCCGAGGACCAATTTCTATTGATCCTCGGCCGCCTTGTTTTGGGCACACACTGTCTCCGCAGCACCAAGTCTGGGCCCAAAAAGGGACAAGCTAAACTCATCCATTGTCCTCTGAGCCTGACCAAGCATGTCCTCACAGCTTCTATTTTTATCACCCTGGGCTCACAGCCAGAAGGAAATGTTTGGCAAACCGCCCCTACTGTGTGCCCAGGACCAGAGACACTCCAGCACAAATGTGTTTATCAATTTCTGAGACAGGTTAACATTGATTATTATTTGCAGTCTGTGCGAAACTACATCAAAGCTTACCTTATTTGCAATTTGATCACCTGCCACCTTTTAAAAAATATGTGTAAATACACTTTGCTTTAACGGCTCAGCATGTAAAAGTACCCGTTTGTTCCAAATCTTTTCAGAGGAGAAATGCCCAAAAATCTGAATTCTCGTTGGTGACAGAAGTGTCAGAAGCCAGGATACAGGCCTAATCCGAATAAACATGGCAAGAGTATTAATTAGGTATGCAAACCCTGGGGAAAGTGTGAATGGCCACACAATTATGTTAAACTATGCACCAAAATCACCACTGTGTCTTTGAACTGACTTCATCTACCTGGAGCCCTTTCCTGGAGAGATATACATAGCAGCCATTTTTGTCATTTTCAATACTGTCTAGTTGAACTAAATGCAGCTAGGACAGGAATATTGGCCGCCACATTAACCACCCCACGATGGGTGGGAGAGAGTTGGGTGGGGGGGTTAAAGACTTAAATATGGTGAACTCGCCTCATCACGCTGCGCACACGCTCACTGCCTTTTTTATGTTGGCGGATATCGTGGCGTCCGAGTGTCCCGCCGTGGAGGGAAGGGACACTTCATTAACATATTTAAATTGGGCTCCCACAGTGCAACTGAGAGCCCGATTTGAAATTCACTGCTGCTGCGCAGGTTTCCCAGGGCTCGGGAAACCTGGCAGTGAAAGGGAGCAAGAGCTGCTGGCTCCACAAGGTAAGTGCCTTTCTTTGCACTCCTTGTGGGCAAGGATGAGCAGGAGTGCTCCCCACTGACCCCTCAAGGAAGCCTTTGGCCTCCCCCCGCCGATTTCGGCCTCTCTGTTCCCCCCTCTGTGATCCCCGACCTTCATCCTTCCTGATTGTAGAGGACCGCCCCCAACAGCCATTTTCGGCCTCCCCACACCCTCCCTGTGTCCTCATAAATATCAGGGCCATTGTCTAACCCACGTACAGATATCATTTCAGAAAGTTTACAAATGTTATGTTCTCCAAGTCTTGCCGATTATCAGATTGTGTAAGGAATATGTTCCAAGATAATTAAACTCTTGTGAGCTCATTTGATATCTGTTGTTTTAGATACTTGTACTAATATTTCGTTTTACTATGCTCTTTTGCTTCTGTGTAAATCCTTATAAATAAATTTGACCAATACAATTCGCGTGATTGTTACTATCTGACAGAATGGTGTTTTCTGCCTTTCAAAATGGAAAGGTGAACAAGTTGGGCAGCAGCATATCTTCAGTGCAAAATACCGAGGTGAAAAGGCTGTTTGTTAGTCATGTGGTATGCTATTCCCATTCACATCACTCATAGGAAAGACGAGGCCTACCACCGCATTCCCGCCTCACCTTAATTTCCCTCCCTTGCCTCCAAGGAGACCCATGCTGGTTGCCCCTTCCGCATCCACCACATGCAAATGATGGCATGGAGACAGGGCCTGGGTTCCTGTACAGTTCCCTTCAATCTGTGTCTCTCAGTTCCACTCCATGGGACAGCTAGATGAAACCTGGTCTCAGTCCTTGGAGTACTGACAGGAAGGCCTTGAAGTTTCCTGATGCAGGACGAGGACTGGAACCTTCTGCTGCAGTCTTCTTCCCCTTTAAGAAGCATCCCACCTCTTCCGATGCTGCAGCAGGGCTTGTGGTGGGCTCCCACTTGCTGGGAGAGATCCCTCCAGGAGCCAGCCATGAATGAATAATGGTCTTGTTTAAATATTGTGATGAAGGATAATATTCAAAACATTAACCAATTTTGTCTTTCTCTTTGATTGCCCTGCTGGCCATTTCCAGTGTTGTCTTTTTATATTGCATTCTAGAAATGCTGCAATGCTGAACTTCTGTAAAATGGAATCAGTTTGTAAAGGGTGTTGCACTTACACCAAGTACTCTTATTTCAAAGCACTGTGCAGGTTAGTATGTGAATTGAATAAATCTTTACCTGAACTGCGCTTCACAATAACAATTCTCAATCCAACTGGATTTGAATTTTATGCTGCTTTGATCTCCGGTGTGGAGGGAGATGGTTTAGAATGTTAGTATGGGCATTGCAGCTTGCTGTTTCAAACTGTTACAACAAAGATGGAAAACATAAGGGATAGTTCAATTAATTCATGTTCCTAGCACAGGGCTTCACCTCTAACAGACAAGAAATCTTGGGAAGCACATGGTGGAATTATTGATATGCACTACCCACAAGCAAATCTTCCGTGAGGGGAGTGCAAATTTGTAAAATTACCCCGACAGACTCATAAAAGTGAATCACTGTCAAGAACAAGTTATTTGTTTTTTCAATATTTTTGTGCTCCAGGATAAGGGATATCAGTATTGAGTAATGGAACATGCTTGGGACAAATAATAGGAGAAACCAGGTGAGCTACCATGAGCCCTGCTGTCACTGTGTATGCTACAATGCAAGTTTCCATGTCCAACACAATCTATTCTTATGGCTTTGAGTGAGATTGCTTTACAGTGACTGAATAGCTCAAATTATGTTCTTATTACATTGCAAAGTTCGAGCATTGGGGATCACATTCTGCAACTCCACGGGGTAGAAATTGTTCCTCGTTGGACCCCTTTTCCAGATGGAAAAGGAGGCTAAAAGGACCGATTTCAGCCACAACATCCCGCACCCGATCAGGGCCTGCGTTACGAGTGCCACCATTTTGGTGTAGGCAGCTTCAAGGGCTTTTCAGCCAGCCACCTAAAACAGGAGTTAGGCTCCTTACATATGTAAATAAGGGGCCTAATATCTATGTTAGGTCCCCTCATCAAATTTAGTTGCCAATCAGTGGAGCAGGTTTCAGGTCTGTTCACTTGGGATTCTTCAGAGGCCTGCGCGGCCGCCAATGAAGCATGACGTATTTTTAAAAATGTATCTGCAATCATTGCTGGAGAGCCAGGAGGAGCAGGAGAGCTCCCCTGATACCACAGCACTCGTGATTGCCCCCTCCCCCCCAACCATTGCCGTGCCACCTACCTTGGGATGTACGTTTGGGCGACTGCTGGCAAGCAAGCGGCCCAATATGGAATTCTTTAACTGGGCAAGCTCCCTGTTGAGGCACAACAGGCAACAGTAACTCATCTAGATTATTGAAATGAGACACAACTTCGGGCCATCTCAGGCCTCCCGGTGATGGCACACGCTTTTGGTGCCCAAAAACGGGCCATAACCAATTTCCACACCCATCAGTTTTATCTGTGAAAATGGAAAACCAGTGGCTTGGTGTAAGATATATCAAATAGTGCTCTCTTCCCCTTAATAAAAACACCAGCTTACTGTGAACAAATGGGTTACATTTATTTTTTATTACATGGTGTGACAATTATGGATTTTTCCCATGTTGCCTGAGCTGAATTTTTAAAATTATAATATTTCTGTAATGCTAGATTGAGCTTATAAACGATTAACTCCTAAGGCCACACGCAGCAGTTTTATCAGCATTAGGCCAGCGGTGTGGACCTAATCTCAATCATATTGACTTGGTGTGTTAATTAGTATAGAGGTAGGAGCATTACGCACAATCTCAAATATTTCAGGTTATTACGAGACGATGGTTCTTTGTGACACCTGAGGATTCAGATGCCATTCCATTCCATTTGTACAGTGGGGGAGAGGAGGAGAGTTAGCCATGTAGAAACTGGGGAGCTTCCGGCTCACACATCAAAAGGTAGGTTCATGCTGTTGTTTAACTAGATATCAGGCCAGGAAAGGTGCACTCTGAATCATAGGGGATGTGAGGTCCACTTCTAGGCGTGCCAGGTGACGCTGATCCCAAGAATGTATCTACCACAAAAAATCAAATCCATACGTCAATATTTTTGTTTTTTGTGGTAGATACATTCTGGGTTTTCAAACTGTATTTTGGGCATTGCCTTCAGTGACTGTCCATTTTCCATAACAATCAAACATTAGTGATCTCAGAGACTATGGCCAGAATTTTGTCGGCACTCAGGGGGTGGGATTGGAGGTGGGACATCCAGCAAAATTGCAAAGATTGACAGCGGGTCAGAAACCTGCTGTCAAGCCGCCTCCAAACAATCTTCCCAGGTGTCGGGTCCCCGATTTGCGCATGGACCCGACACCTAGCGGCGGGAAGAGGATTATAGGCACTTAACTGCTTGTTAACAGGTTGTTAACAGGCAGTTAAGAGGCTTTTTGCAATTTTGACAGGTCTACTGTGGGTTCCCCGACGTCCGGACACCACGCCAGGTAAGTGTGGCGTGCTGTGGGTCTACTGTAATGGTTCTGCATTGATGACAGCTGCAGAAGTGGTGTGAAGGATCCAATGGTACACTGGTGAGTTTCAGAGGTAAGAAAATGTTGGGGAAATCATTTTTAATGCATTTACACTTTTCTGTAGGTGACAAGTTTTGGATTGTATGTGTAGTCCCACCTCATTGGGAGAACCTCTCTCACCAGTGACAGATCGCTTCTGTAACCTCACCTGCAGCTGCCATCTGTTCTAGCCTAAGGAGGGAGTCACTGGAGAGCCTGGGTGCAAGGGCTCACCATTGTACAGTGATTGTCAGTGTTTGCAGCACCTCAATGCTGTCAAACACTGAAAAATCAGCTGTCAAAAAAAATTGTGTGTGGCCCCTTTAAGAAAACCGGCAGATGACGCATCATCAATTGATGTCATCTGACACCGGGTTCCTCTTAATTGGCTGGCAAGCTCGCAGGGTGGGCTTAACAAGGCCAATTGACGCAAAATTGCGTCTGTGCGTCTGATGTCGTTGGGGCGGGACTGGAACCCGAAGGCAGCTGACCCGCCCCCAAGCCGCAGCGACAGGAAAAATCGCGGCCTACTAGTATGTACCAAATTATGCACACTTGAATTATTCACTTGAAACTGGACTGATACTGCCCAAAGTCATTTAAAGTATAACCCGAATTCAAAAGAGAAAAAAGACTTGTGCCATCAACATGGGTTGGATCCAAACCTGCACTGAAGATGTGAACGAACAGTGTGCACAACCCTTGTACCTTCCAATCCCTAGTTAGTAGGCTTTTAGTCTAGGAGTAGAATGCAACACAAAGACATTTACAGAGCAGACTGGGCTAAATAAGCAGCTAATAAAAAAGATAACACTTTTCATTGATTCAGTTGCTGAGAGAAATGGTTACTGAGAGTGATTTTCAATTGTGTCAGACAACATTTAATATTACTGCTTTTTTTTTACACGATGAACATCATAACAGCCATTCTGTTGCTATCTTCCTAACGCTCTGGCCTGTAAATATCGTGCTGATTCGACAAGTTAAAAGGTGAAACTCCCCCTGCACTAAAGTGCATAGGCCAAAAATTGGAGAGTGTTAAAAATCTGCCGGGGCCACCGCGAGCCAGAGTTAACAGCTGCCAAAATTAATGTAGAGTGGCCATAGTGTCATTGCAGCAAAAACAGCCTTCTCTTAAAGCAAGGTTGTCATTTGAGAAAGCAGTGCGGTCCCTTAAAGGTGAACTGCCTTCTAAAATGAAAAAAATGAAAATCATTTAAAAATAGGCAGATTTTAGCCCTTGGAGCTCAACTGCCTTCTGAAAAAAAATAACATTAAAAAGAATTCCCAAATGGGAGTCTTCAGCTCTTAAATTTGAATTGCCTTCCGCACCTAAAAAAATGAAAAGTGCTTCAGCACTAACACAAATGGCTCAGCAAGCCAGGGAAGGGCACCCAGGGACTCGCACGCAGCACTCCAGCTTTGTGCAGGGGGTCAACATTGCAAGAGAGGTCCTCTACCCACAGGGACCAGGGGACCCTCCAGAAAGAAGGATGTGGGACCAGATCACCGAGCCCGTCACTGCCAGCAGTGTCGCCCCCATGACCTGGCTCCAGTGCCCAAAGAAGCTTCATGACCTCAGACCAGTGGTCAAGGTCAGTGATTGCATCTTCAAAAGCCGTCTCCTACCAACTGCATCACTACCCTTGCACACAGCTCAATGCACGACCCCCAATCACTCACCTACCAACAATCTGTACCAATCACGAGGCACATCTTCCATTCCTAGCTTCACCTCACTGCCTTGGAGGAGACAGTGCTGGCCATTCTTGGCAGGTGCATGGCTGAGCCCTTGGCCAGTGGCAGGTCTGAAAGGACAAAAGATGCTGGTATCCTCATGCATTATCCTCCTTCTGGCATGCACCTCTTGCCTTCCCGCCCTCCCCTCACCACAACTCCACCCTTGTGCCTTCCTCATTTCACACACCCAAGAAATGCAGCCTGCCAGTGGTTGACCAGGAAGAGGGAGAGGAGAGTGAAGAACAAGAAGAAGAAGAAGACGGAAGAAGGAAGAAGAACCGTCACTCGATTTCACACTCCCAGCCACCAGCTCCTCAAGGTCAACCTGCAAGGCCATCTGCAGTGTCCCCCACTGAAAGTCAGCAGCCTTCCACCAGCCATGCTGCAGCTACTGGGGTAGCACTGCGTGACATCAGTAGGATAGGCAAAGACACACACAAGAGAGTCACTAAGGAAATGCACAAGGGTGATGAATTGATTTCTTGATGTCATAGATGTATAAAGTTGAATTGGAAAGTTTGCTTTGTGGCAGCTTTAATTTCAGCATTGTGGCCAAGAGGACACTGTGATGGTCAGTAACAGAGGGAAGGTAAAGTGTGGGGCTAACGTTGAAAGGGGAATTGGTGTTGCGGTCACTGGTACCACGGGCGGTTGATTCCACCCTGGATATCCCAGCCAAAAAGGGGTTCTCTGGGCTGAATCCTTCCTTCTGCTTCCTCCTCTTCCGCTTCCTCCTTTTCTGCGTCTTCCTCTCCTGCGTCTTCCTCTTCTGCGTCTTCCTTTTCCCTCTGCGAGCGGATGCTGGAAATCTGAAATAAGAGCAGAAAATACTGGAAATACTCAGCAGGTCAGGCAGCATCTCAACCTGAGATGTGGGCCGGAATTTTTACCTTGGAGTTGGGTCGGGTGCGTGCGGGCCGCGTTCTGCACTGCACGTTTAATTCCGTGGCACCAACTGAAAGACTCATGCGGGTTTCCTGACCCAATTAAATGGAGCGATCTGATGACGTCACTGATGACTCGTTTTCAGTGCGGATATTTAAAGTAGCCTTGCGCACATCTCATTTCAAGGTTGCTGTAGGAGTGTTGAAGGTGCTTTCAAAAGCTAAACATTGCTGAATAAGATTGAGAATTCTGTGGGTCATGGAGACACAAAGACAGAGGGCAGCACCAAGATTCCAAGCTGCCTCGCTGTAAGTGCTGGTCCAGGGAGTAAGAGCACGCAGGGAGGTCCTCTTCCCTGTGGATGGCCGAAAAAGACCAGCCAGAGACACGAAGAGGGCATGGCTAGAGATCGCAGAAGAGGTCAGCAGCAGGGAGTGGTGAGGAGGACGTGGATCCAGTGCCACAAAAGATTCAATGATCTCATGAAGTCAGGAAGGTGAGTGCAGTGCCACATCACCTACATCCTGATGTGCGTGTCACCCCAACCCCAAAACAAAGTGGCAAATGTGACACCAATGTTCAAGAAAGGGTGTAAGGACAATCCTAGTAACTACAGGCCAGTCAGTTTAACATCAGTGGTGGGTAAAGTTTTAGAAACAATAATCAAGGAAAAAATTAACAGGCACTTGGAGAGGTTTAAGCTAATTAAGGAGAGCCAACACGGATTTGTAAAAGGCAGATCGTGTTTGACTAATCTAATTGAATTTTTTGATGAAGTAACAGGGAGGCTCGATGAAGGGAATGCAATGGATGTTGTCTACATGGATTTTCGGAAGGCGTTTGACAAAGTACCACATAGAAGGCTGGTTAACAAAATTGAGGCTCATGGAATAGGTGGGTCAGTGGCAGCTTGAATAAGGAATTGGCTTAAGGACAGAAAACAGTGAGTTGTGGTAAATGGTTGTTTTTCAGACTGGAGGATGGTAGACAGTGGCGTTCCCCAAGGGTCAGTGCTGGGGCCACTGCGTTTTTGATATATATAAATGACCTGATATTAATACAGAGTAGAATTTCTAAATTTGCCGATGACACCAAACTTGGGGGTGTGGCAAACAGTGATGATGATACCAATCGACTACAACAGGACATAGAAAGGCTAGCAGAATGGGCAGACAAGTGGCAGATGGAATTTAATACAGAGAAGTGTGAGGTGATGCATTTTGGCAGAAGGAACAGGGAGAGGCAATATACACTTAATGGCACAGTTTTAAAGAGTGTGCAGGGACAGAGGGACCTGGGAGTTAATGTGCATAGGTCCCTGAAGGTGGCGGGACATTTTGAGAGAGTGGTTAGCAAAGCATATGGGATCTTGGGCTTCATAAATAGAGGTATTGAGTACAAAAGTAGAGAAGTTATGCTGAACCTTTATAAAGTGCTGGTTAAGCCACAACTGGAGTATTGCGTCCAGTTCTGGTCACCACACTTTAGGAAGGATGTGAAGGCCCTTGAGAGGGTGCAGAGGAGATTTACCAGAATGGTTCCGGGGATGGGGGATCTTAGCTGCAAGGACAGGTTGGAGAAGCTGGATTTGTGTTCATTAAAGCAAAGGAGGTTGCGGGGTGATTTGATAGAGGTGTACAAGATTATGAAGGATTTGGATAGGCTAGACTGGGGAAAGGCTGTTCCCACTAGTTGATGGTACAAGGACTAGGGGACACAGATTTAAGGTTTTGGGCAAGAGATACAGGGGGGACGTGAGGAAAAACTTTTTTACGCAGCGAGTGGTGAGGACCTGGAATTCGCTGCCAACGAAAGTGGTGGATGTGGACACACTCAATGTTTTCAAGGGGAGACTGGATAGGCACTTGAGGGAAATAAACTTGCAGGGCTACGGGGATAGAGCGGGGGAATGGGACTGACTGGATTGCTCTACAGAGAGCCGGCACGGACTCGATGGGCCGAATGGCCTCCTTCTGTGCCATTATGACTCTATGACTCTACCTTCCCAAGCCTACTCCTGCACATCATGCCTCACACCAACCTACCTTGCAGGTCCACCCATCCCTCTCTGTCTATGCACCTACTCAAATTCCCATCTGACTAACCACCACTGACACTCACCCTCATCCTAATGCAATCATAGCAAGTAACACCACAGAAGGAGGCCATATGGCAATGTCACACCACTCCCTTATAGTCACCCTCTACAGATGTAGCCCATCCATTCCTTACACTCATTCCATCATTCTCACTCAAAGTTCTCTTCTTTCCCTCCTTGCAGGAGAAGAGAGCCCAGAACAATAGGGAGAGGCAGAGAACCGGAGGTGGCCCTCCAACCTTCAGAAATTTGACTCCAGCAGAGGAGGAGGCCCTAGAAATCTCTGGAATTGCAGAGCTGCTGGCGGTGAAAGAGAGAGAGAGGGGGGGCTTCCCAGCAACCTGGTGACAGAATTAAATCTCATAGTCACATAGCATACAACAGTCACTCATATGGTGACTGATGTCAGCAGCCAATGCCATCTTGCTCTTAATGGCAACGTTACCCATTCTTATCATAATACTTCTAATTCATCTCTTTACTCTCCCACAGGTCCATCAAGTGCCCTTCCTCCACCCCCACTTGTCCAGCCGGAGGAGGAAGACGACTCCTCAGAGGAAGCTCCACTCTCTGAGGGTGCACCGTCACCAGACCCATGCGCACCCAGCACCAGCACAGATACGAGCACGTCGGTGGGTCCAGTGAGACATAGAGTAGTGTTGTCACCTGGTGTCTCACACATCACCAGTGAGCAAGAGCAGATGGTGGAGACAGGGACATCAGTGGAGAGTCCTCGCCAGAGGGTGCAGGACGCTCCAAGCTCTGCTGAGCTGTATGCAGATGCTGAATCTCGGGGGCCATCGAGAATGAGGGTGATCTTGGAGGGGCAGCAACAATTGCATGAGGCTCTGGTAGCTTTTGCAGCTGCGATGTGTGCAACTGTACAGAGATTGGATGAGTGCCATCTCCAACATGAGCACCGCCATCTCACTTGCGATGGCAACGATGTGCTGTTCCATGGAAAGAATGGCCACCTGCATGGAGCAGCAAATGCGCCAGTCCAACAAGAATGTGCTTGCTGTGAACAACAGATTGCAGATACTCATTGACCTCATCTTGAGGAGGGATATTAATGTAGACTTCGGCGTTCATCGCACCACTGATGTGCAGCAGGGTGCTCTCCAGCTCCTTGCTAGCAGGGAAGTGCAGATGGCCCATGATGGTGAGAGGGGACATGGCAGTGAGGTCTCTTCTCAAAGCGCTCCCTCTTCTCCCCCGTTGCCTCCCCCTCAGTCAGACCCCACATGCTGCCTCGGATCCCGATGGCCGAGTCTGCCCCTGCACAGTTGCAGGAGGAGCAGTCTTTGACTGGGCCCTCACAGGCTCCAAAACCCAGAGGACATCCGCCAAAAGTGTCTAAGCATTTGCAGCAGGGAAGTGAGCAGCCTGTCTCTACCTCTGCTGAAGCCACAGGGATTGCACCTCGTAGAAGCACACGTAAATGAAAAAAGTCACAATCCTAGATGCACAAGGGTATGCACATGGGTGTATGAAAAATTTTTAATGTTAAGTTTCAGTTATATTTATGACGCACAGAAATTTATTTCTTTGCACAACTTTCCCACCTTGTCCATTTTTGCCTGCTACCTGGGAAGTGGCTTTGTCACTTGGAGTGAATGGTGAGACATTACTTAACCTCGAGCAATGGGGGTTTGGGTGACAAGCATGGCTTGGTCATTGTAGGACTGCTTTGTGGTGTTGTTGGCGAGGGGGATGTTAGTACAGCATCTGGGAGCAATCTGGGTGCACTGCTGCAAGTTAAGTAAATGAGGCCATCTCAGGCCTCCCGGGCAGGAATGTGCGCCACTACTGGTGCCATCTCCACCTCAGGTTCCTCCTCCTCCCCCTGCTCGTGTAGCACCTGTTCCTCCTCCTCCTCCTCCTCATCCTCCTTGTGTTCCACCTGTTCCTCCTCCTCCTCTGAAGAGGCAGTGCGCTCTACTCCTTGCTCCTCCTGCAGCCCAATCCTCACTGCTGCGCTATGTTGTGCAGCATGCAGCAAATGACGATGATTCTGGAGACGCTGGCTGGTGCGTACTGAAGGGCTCCTCCAGATCTATCAAGGCATCTGAAGCGCATCTTCATCATGCCGATTGCTTGCTCTATGACACGTATGGTGGACATGTGGCTGTCATTATAACACTACTCTGCCTCATTACTTGGCCTTCTCAGGGATGTCATCAGCCACGTCAGTGGATAGCCCTTGTCCCCAAGGAGCAAGCTGGTAAGTCTGCTTGGAGGTGCAAAGAGCTGAGGGAGGGTGGACTGGCGCAGCATGAAAGAGTCATGACAGCTGCCAGGGAATCTGGTGCACACATGCATGATAATCTTTTTATGGTTGCAGACGTTGAGGGAGTGGAAGCTCTTGCGGTTCACAAACATTCCTGGGTGATCTGGGGGTGCCTTGATGGCCACATGTGAGCAGTCGATGACGCCCTGCACCTGTGGGAAGCCAGCCAGAGCTGCAAAGCCGAGCGCCCACTCAGTAACACTGGCTTCATCAGATCTCTGGAAGGAGCCTGAGGCGAAGAAGTTGCGAGTGGTGGTGACTTTGACAGCCACTGGTAAGGCGTGTCCACCAGGTCCTCTAGGCAGCAGATCTTGTTCCAGCAAGCTTCAAATGTCTGCTTCTGCCTGTCTACCCTGTGTTGGGGGTATCACCCTCGCCACGATGCACCCCTGTGCTGACCCCCTCTCTCCTATGGAGCATCAGGTCGTTGAGGAGAAGGCTGCTGTTGTGGTTGCTGCTGCTGCTGGTGTGACTGGTGTTGTTGGTGCTGGGGCTTATCTTGGTCCGATTTTGAGGTCCGAGCTGAGACAGCATAAGCGGCACCCATGCTGATCTGATAGATGGCCGGTAAAGTGGAGATCAGAGCACAATCACTCAGTGAAGTGATAGTGACTAGCAATGTGGTGAGAGTGGCTTCCGGGGTTGCAGAAATCACCTGCAAACTGCTGACAGCTAAATCTCTGCACAAAATGGTATCAGCAAGAGCCTTTCCATTAGGAGAGGAAGCAGGTGTATTTATGTATTTTTTTCCAGCTGTCACTTAAAGAAATAGTACAATGGCCACTGACCTTCCGCCTCCCCTTCACAGTCGAGATTCCCGAGGTGCGTGATTCCCGCGCGCGACAAGTTAAAGCCAAAACCTGATGCTAAAAAGGCAGTTAAGGGTCTCAACAAGCAGTTAAGTACCACAATGAGGTTGCCCGCCTCGCCCAAGGGAGTCCGTGGCACGCCTTGAAATGCTCCCCAGTTAAATGCGGAAGTTGGCAGGCTGATAGCGGGTTCCTGACTCGGTCAATTTCCGCGCTTTTAACTGCCAACCTGCCCCCAAACCCGCACGCTCGGCAATGGGAAAATTCCGGCCATGAACTCTGTTTCTCTCTCCACGGTTACTGCCCCTCCTGTTGAGTATTTCCAGCATTTTCTGTCTTCTCAGAGGCCTTCCATTACCATCCGAGGCCTTGCAAGTTTCCAGCAGCACTCCCTGCACACTTTAAAAACTTTTCACTTGCATTGCACCAACCCCCTACTTCAAGAAAATATAAAAAATACAGTCCAAAAGCTTAAATGAAAAACTTAGCTGAAAGATATGTGAGTCCCTTTAAGAAGTGCTGACAGAGCGAGCTTAGGACCCAGCGCTAAACTCAGCGCAAAGGTCCAAGTTCACAGTGCATGGCGTTAAGTTGGTGTTGCACGCCGACTGCCATCACGCTCTCTATATTTCTATATCCAGGGCCAGTGCTGCTATCGGCTGCACTAAGGCCCTCACCAAAATTGCGGCCGCCAAGTCCTGCGCCAGAAAAGGGCATTAGAGCGGCAGCCACCATTTTTTTCCAGGAAACCGGCGGTAAGTAGCCGTATTTTTTGCCCCATACCTTTAATGTAAGGAGACCTATTCACTCAATCTTTCACCGGATTACTACTATTCTGTTGTCAAGAAAGATTATGATTATACCATTGGCCATAGAAGAATGTGCTACATGGTTCAAATAATGTCAAAATGCTGCTGAATGATGGACTTTATGAATGTCTTAGAGAATTGTACATCTTCACTGAATACTTTCCGGGACAATGCAACCACTTAAATCAGTACAAATTGTACAAAAAGCTATTCCCAGCAGTCCACTTAGGGTTTATCCATCATTGCAGCTAAAAGTCATGATACAAGTCATTCAGTGAAGAGGTTCTAGCAATAGAACCATAATCAAAGATATTTCTATACAATATATCCATTTTAAGTGTGAATCTTTGTTTATAAACAAGTCCCTGTCAAATAATTTCCAACAAAATGAAGCAGAGTAGAGCAGACCATAAAGCCAAGAGAACACATCTGGTGGCATACATTGTTATGCTACTCACTATTTTTTCCCATTAATATCACATTTTCTGATGAATACAGCGATAAGCTGGAGGAGCCAATTTAGCTCTTAATAGTTCTAAATAAGATGCAGATCAGGAGGTTAAGTAGCAAATGTCCCATTCCAAAGTTCAAGCTAATTACATTTTAAAGATAAATCATTTCAGATTATATAATTTAGACTGGCTACAGAAGCACACTGACGGTAGGAATTTGCAGTGACTGCTATTATTGGTATAAGAACAGAATACAAAGTGAATCAAACTACCCCATAGTATTAATTTTATGTGTATGTGTTTTATAAAAGTAACAGCTATCTTTGAGTGATTTCAAGTTGAAGGCTAATCAAAGGTTCAGACTGCCCACAGTTTGACACTAAGCTTTGGGATGCCACCTCCTCAATTAAATTATTATTTTGCAATTATATTTCCAGCTTTGTTTTTCACAAGTTGTTTTCATAGTGATGTTTAGCACTTGTTAAAGTGAGGAACATAACAGCTGGGGAACAGAAAACTTTTCCAGTTTTGTAACCGACATCACACTGTAATGCAGCTTCGAGAACTCCCAGGCCAGGTATAGCGCAGACTGGATCAAGAAGTTAGTTCCCTATACGCTGCTCAACAATAAACCAATGGGCCAGATATTTGCTGTAGTAGGGCGTCTGCTGTTAGTTAGACTTGTCCCTGCAGCCTACAGCCCACTAAATTGCTGAAAGCGCGAGCTGATAATGGTGCACTGAGGGACCTGAGTGAACAGGGTACACAACTGTGTATCTCCTTAACCAATCAGATTGAAGGATTGTGAAATTAACAACGCAAGGACTGAGAAGGAGGGTGTATTCAATGTCAGATCAGGCACAGAAAGAGAAATAAAAAGAGGGAAAGAAAAATTGGATTAAGAGGGAGAGAGAGAGAAAAAAAGAGACAGACAGGAAAAGTAAGAAAAAAATAAAATTTGACAGATTTTAAATCTCCCTGAAAAGTTCAAAATCTGAAGACATGAGACACCATACTTGTAATAGTTAGTTTTCGGTGCCAGGGAGGTTGATTGGCAGTAATCAACAATATCACATTGTTAAAAGGGTTCTTAGCTTGTAATTACTAACCCTAAATATCAGATGCTGGTTTATTTCGTGTCAACTGTGCAAATATAGAAACTTCACGACATTCAATGCATTTCTATAGTGAGTCGGACATGCACACACACATTCAGAGCTGGAAGTGAGCCTCCTGCCGTGTTGATAAAGGCATCAAAAGAGGCATTCAGGGTCCAGGTCTCAAACAGGCGTGAGGCCCTTGGTATATGCAAATAAGGGGCTTAACACTGTTTGATACCTCTATTACCAAATTGGTTTGCCCTGAACACAGCCAGCGCTGTGTCGGCAGCATTCAGGGACACCCAGTCGACATGCTGCCGAATCAGCGGTCCTGAAAGGGACCACTGCAGACTGCCACCAAAAAAGGTGAGTTTTAAAAAAATACTTACTGCTCGCCCGCCCCACTCAATCACCGCCTCGACTCCCCTCCTGATCGCTCCCCCCTCACCCAGTCACCCCCTCCGCCGACTACCCTCGCATTCTTCCGGTCACTCCCCCCCGCCCCCGCACCCGCTCCCGGTCACTCTCTCTCTCCCGGTCACTCTCTCTCTCTCCCGGTCACTCTCTCTCTCCCGGTCACTCTCTCTCTTCCAGTCACTGTCTCTCTCTCGGTCAATCTCTCTCTCCCGGTCACTCTCACTCTCCCGGTCACTCTCTCTCTCGCGGTCACTCTCTCTCTCCTGCTCACTCTCACTCTCCCGGTCACTCTCTCTCTCCCGGTCACTCTCTCTCTCTCTCGTTCACTCTCTCTCACTCGGTCACTCTCTCTCCCGGTCACTCTCTCTCTCCCGGTCACTCTCACTCTCCCGGTCACTGTCTCTCTCTCGGTCACTCTCTCTCTCTCGGTCAATCTCTCTCTCCCGGTCACTCTCACTCTCCCGGTCACTCTCACTCTCCCGGTCACTCTCTCTCTCCCGGTCACTCTCTCTCTCCCGCACACTCTCACTCTCCCGGTCACTCTCTCTTTCCCGGTCAGTCTCTCTCTCCCGGTCACTCTCTCTCTCGGTCACTCTCTCTCTCTCGGTCACTCTCTCTCTCTCTCTCGGTCACTCTCTCTCCCGGTCACTCTCTCTCTCCCGGTCACTTGCACTTTCCCGGTCACTCTCTCTTTACCGGTCACTCTCTCTCTCCCGGTCACTCTCACTCTCCCAGTCACTCTCTCTGTCTTGGTCACTCATTCTCTCCCGGTCACTCTCTCTCTCTCCCGGTCACTCTCTTCTTCCCGGTCACTCTCCCTCTCTCAGTAACTCTCTCTCTCTCGGTCACACTCTCTTTACCAGTCACTCTCTCTCTTGGTCTCTCTCTCTCTCTCGGTCACTCTCTCTCTCTCGGTCACTCTTTCTCTCTCGGTCACTCTCTCTCTCTCGGTCACTCTCTCTCTCCCGGTCGCTCTCTCTCTCTCGGTCGCTCTTTCTCTCCCGGTCAAACTCGCTCTCCCGGTCAAACGCTCTCTCCCGGTCACTCTCCCTCTCCTGGTCAAACTCTCTCTCCCAGTCACTCTCTCTCTCTCCGTCACTCTCTCTCTCTCTCCGTCACTCTCTCTTTCTCCCGGTCACTCTCTTCTTCCCGGTCACTCTCTCTCCCGGTCACTCTCTCTCTGTTTCGGTCACTCTCTCTCTCCCGGTCACTATCTCTATCCCGGTCACTCTCTCTCTCCCGGTCACTCTCTCACTCCCGGTCACTATCTCTCTCTCCTGGTCACTCTCTCTCTCCCGGTCACTCTCTCTCTCCCGGTCACTCTCTCTCTCCCGGTCACTCTCCCTCTCCCGGTCACTCACTCTCTCCCTGTCACCCTCTCTCTCCCGGTCAGTCTCACTCTCCCGGTCACTCTCTCTCTCCCGCTCACTCTCTCTCTCTCGGTCACTCTCTCTCTCGGTCACTCTCTCTCTCTCGGTCACTCTCTCTTCCGGTCACTCTCTCTCTCCCGGTCACTCTCTCTCTCCCGGTCACTCTCACTTTCCCGGTCACTCTCTCTTTCCCGGTCACTCTCTCTCTCCCGGTCACTCTCTCTCTCTCAGTCACTCTCTCTCTCCCGGTCATTCTCTCTCTCTCCCGGTCACTCTCTCTCACTGCCGGTCATTCTCTCTCTCTCCCGGTCACTCTCTCTCTC
The DNA here is from genome assembly GCA_030390025.1 of Squalus acanthias. NCBI lineage: Eukaryota > Metazoa > Chordata > Chondrichthyes > Squaliformes > Squalidae > Squalus > Squalus acanthias. The sequence continues at coordinate 110,440,988 of CM059426.1, read as the reverse complement.
CGGTCACTCTCTCTCTCTCTCGGTCACTCTCTCTCCCGGTCACGCTCTCTCCCCCCCGGTCTCTCTCTCTCTCTCGGTCATTCTCTCTCTCCCGGTCACTTTCTCTCTCCCGGTCACTCTCTCTCTCCCGGTCATTCTCTCTCTCTCCCGGTCACTCATTCTCTCCCGGTCACTCTCTCTCTCTCCCGGTCACTCTCTCTCTCTCGGTCACTCTCTCTCTCTCGGTCACTCTCTCTCTCTCCCGGTCACTCTCGCTCTCCCGGTCAGTATCTCTCTCTCCCGGTCACTCATTCTCTCCGGTCAC